>JASTWL010000407.1:0-165174 GCA_035220575.1 Temnothorax rugatulus | reverse complement strand
GACCGAACTCGGGAAATAATCGACTAAATTTCAAAGAATTGTATATGAAACAGGGGTAGAATTTAGGGGATGTTTATAGAGCTAGTTTTTCGTTACCGATTTCTGAAATCAATTTTCTTAATTTTTTATTTTTCGGGAAATAATCGACCGAATCTCAAAGAATTATATATGAAACAGGGGTAGAATTTTCGGGGAGTGCTGTAAAGTGTATAATTTTTTGTTACCGATTCTTTTGGAAGCTGGTACCGAAGTTTTCGATTTATGAAAAACCGGTACCGAAATTTTTCCTTAAAAAAAACACGCGTCAACAATAGTACCTCATGGATGACGAGGAAATCTATTGTCGCGCTTCCCAAGTAAAATATTTATAACGTTTGTAATTTGTATTTAAATCAGTGCTTAAAGCAACCCAAAAAAAGAAAGAAATGTTAAGTTAAGATAATGAAATATGAACTTCAACTCGACATAATTGAAAAAAATTCTCTTATATTCAGATTTAAATTAAAAATTATTTATATAATATATACATAAATATTTTTATATTTTTTGAATTATATCAATATATATCTATATATATATAAATACAAGTGTCTTGACTGACTGACTCACTCACTCATCAACGCCCAGCCCAAACCCCTGAACCTAGAGACTTGAAATTTGGAGGTTGTATTCCTCTCATGACGTAAGCACCCACTAAGAAGGGAGAGAGAGAGAGAGAGAGAGAGAGAGAGAGAGAGAGAGAGAGAGAGAGAGAGAGAGAGAGAGAGAGAGAGAGAGAGAGAGAGAGAGAGAGATTGATTGATTGATTGATCTTTATTTATGCCATAGTCAAAAAACTTTAGGCAAATCGTGAGTTAAGTCAGATACAAAATTAGTACAAACAAAAGTAAAATACAACAAACGCAGTGCAATCGCTACCGATAACCATATATCGTTAGATAAAAATGGAAATCGTGATATCGATAAGCAGGTGATACACCCCCGGCGAAGGATGCGTCATAAGCATATGGAATGGAAAGGATACAATGAGAAAAAAGAAAAATTGAGATACAAATATTCGAAGGTAGACAAGAGGTTACCGCATTCTGCTCGCGCCTCCGCAATGACGCCCGATGAACTGTGGTTCTAAACTAATATCACATAAAAGAAAACTACTCACAGGTAGTAGCATATACACTAAAACAAGAATAAACTTAAAGCGTCGGCAGCCCTATTGCACTTCAGTTAAGATTAAGTCTTGTTATACTCAATATATTTGTGCTCTCTCCCGAGATTTGGCGAAGGAACAGGGTACACATCCTCCATAGGTCACATCAGATCAGCAAGACCAGCCTCGGAGGCGATGATTATAGGAGGCTGATTATGGTCCTTGCGGACAAATATTTTACCGTCTCTACTCCAAACATATTTATAAGAAGATTGCTTAGCCTTGATTTTAGTTTTACGCAAGAGATCATATGTATCAGCAGGAAGAAATTCGTTGACATGAATATGACCAGGGACGTCGCCCGGAAAAACCTCGCTGACTGCGAGTCGGCGTCTACGGCGCGTGGCTCCGAGAATATAATTGCGAACCTCCTGCGATTTAAGTGCAACAATGACGGATCTCGTGCGACTAGTATCCTTTCGCTGATAGGTGGCCGAAACAGAGCCAGACGCCGCGGACGCGTCACGCACCCTCACATCACGGGCCTCAAGGACATCAGAGGTCAGCTGTGGAAAGCCGAGCACGCGGAAAACATTCTCAACAAGCTCACCGGATGTGACAGTCAAACTACTAGGAACGCCTGAAATGATAATTTCGGACGTCCGAGGGACCCGCGATGCAGACAACCCACGCTCGACGTGCCGAGAGTCGCGCAACTGCGCGCACTGAGCCTCCAACGCCGCAATTCTTTCGCCCTGATCCTTTATAATTTTAAGAGCTCAGGTATCTGATTCAACTTATGCGCGAAGTCTACATTTACTAACTCCTGTTGGTCCATAAAGGCGGCAATCCTCTTGTCTGACTGATCAAACCTGGCGGTGAATTTTCTGTCCGATTCATCGAGCCTAGTGGCAACTCTCTTATCCGATTCCTCGAGCCTAGCAGCAATTTTCTTGTCTGATTCTTCGAGTTTAGAAAGAATCGACTGGAGGAGTGAGTCAGAGGGCCGCGGCTGCGCGCCAGAATCTTTTAGGTAAAAGCGGCATGGCTGACAGTCGCGCTGTGCAGCACTCACTGGCAGATCTAGTACTAAGATAGGCCTTGACGCACCCCGGATGAAACTCTCTAGCGCATACACTACACGAGACAGACTGACCGGCTATTAATTTGGTACACCTGGTGCACATACGCTCGCGCTGCATGAGTATCGCAGAATAAACACTATCACCACTAAAACGGTCGCCAGGAGCGTGAGGATCGCGACAGTGTCACCCGACGCAATATCTCCGGAAAATAACCACTGATGTCGCACAACGACCAATCAGACGAGTCCAGGCAGTTCATGCAGATCACAGCAGGCGCCACCCAGATAGCCTCACGCACACGTCAGACCCAAGAACAGGTGTAGGAAGAGGAGATCAACAGGCAGGCGCATGCGCAGCAAGACACTTGATACGGGCAACTCCGAGAAATCCACAATGATTCCAAGAATGAGGTTAACATGAGAAATGATGCTTGTCACGAAAATACTGGGAATTAACTGGCAATCTCCAAGAAAAAGAATGAGGCGCGTGACAAGCAACAAAGAACCTGCTTAGATCTGCAACAAAAACGCCCGAAGATAGCTCGCGGCAGAAAATAGATCAACTCGAAGCAGGAGAAGACACAGCGTGACCCAATTGATACTTACGCGGAGAGAGAGAGAGGGAGAGAGAGAGAGAGAGAGAGAGAGAGAGAGAGAGAGAGAGAGAGAGAGAGAGGAGAGAGAGAGAGAGGAGAGGGGAGAGGGAGAGGGAGAGGGAGAGCTGGAGAGAGAGAGAGAGACGAGAGAGAGAGAGAGGAGAGAGGAGAGAGAGAGGAGGGAGGGGAGGGAGAGAGAGGGAGAGAGAGAGGAGATGAGACAGAGAGGGGAGACAGATTTGGGAGACAGATAGGTGAGAACAGAGGAGATTTTAGAGAGAGAGGGAGAGGGGTTGAGAGCGAGGAGCGAGGAGAGAGAGAGAGGGAGAGGGGAGAGAGAGAGGAGAGAGGAGAGAGAGAGGAGAGAGAGAGAGAGAGAGAGAGAGAGAGAGAGAGTATCTATATATATACAGATAGATCTATGTTTATATATAGATCTATATATAGTTTCCTAGCTTTTCGGCCCACGCGCTAGCTTTTCGGCCCGCGCAAAGCGCGGGCCGAAAAGCTAGTATATATATATATATATATATATATATTAGGGTGGTCCTTATTTTTCGACTTTTAAATTTGTTCTGCGGCACCCCCCAGAATGTTTTCAATTCGCAAAAAAATAATCCCTGCCAAAGCTCCAGCTCGATCGGATAACGGAAACCCGTGCCCCCGGATTTTTAACATTGAGTTCTCTTGTATTAAACTGCTTATTCCATCAACATTGGTTTTTAAAGCGTATTTTCCACAAAAATCAGCCTAAAGCACTTTTCTTTTTTAAACATGTGTATCTTGCTTTCTTGTATCGTTTGAAACCTTATACGTCTCATTTAAACAATTAGGTAAATTGTTAGTAACTAAAAAATAAAAATAAGTAGTTATTGCATTTATTACTTGATCAGCTGGAAAAAATTGTGTATTGACTACAAAAGTTATAGTAGTATGTTTAGAGCCAAAAGAAAAACAAAAATTAAAGGATTACTCGACTATTGCTCTATATAAAATAATTAGTTGTAAAACTTTAAACGCGTTTTTCTCGAAACTACAATTTTGTAGCTGGGCGCTCGCGTATCTCGGCCAATTTTTATCCGAATGACTTGAAATTTGGATAGAATGTTTATAACAAAACTGTCTTCAGTTAAGCGTACGATTTTTTATTGGACAATTAGTTTTTAACGTAACGTAACATTTAACGTAAAAAAACAATTAAAGAAGTGAAAAAATTTTCGGTTGAATTTCGAACTTTTTTTTTAGAACTGCGCCATTTTGTTAAAGATTAATGTTTCAAAAAATCCGTACGCTTAACTGAAACTACATTCGTATAGTTTAAATTGTTTAAAATGACACCAAGTTCTTTTATTTTAGACATCCCGTTTTGACGGAACATGAGCACCCGCGCACCCACAATTTTTTTGCGGAGGTACACGGTACCACACGCTAAAGGCGCAAATATTAATATTTTTCAAAAATTTTTTTGCAATATATTCAATATTTGGAGGGGTAAAAGTCAAATTTTTTTAAATATTGACTCGTATGCATAGATGCAATCTATAGGGGAGACCGGGGCTAAACCGCCAGTTTTTTTTCGGTGCTGATTTTTAACAACAAAATTAATAATTTTAGTTAAATGTGGTATACCACTGTAAAGAGTGAACCTTTAGCTACAAAATTTATATAGGAAATTTTTATCTATGTTGCTTTGTTTAACCGGTATAGAGCAAAAACGACAACGGTGGAAAAATTGAAATCTCAAAAATGCCGGGGTTGAACCGCCACCCCCCCGGGGCTAATCCGCCACACTGCATTTTCAATACATATACGTACATCTAATCCTGAAAAATGATAGGATACATTTTAAAAAATTTATTAAAAATTTTTATGCGAAACATTTTTTTTACTTATTCCATAAAACAATTTAGGCACGTGAATACAGATCCTGACAAGCGCACGCATGTGTTGTGTCTACGCTCGCACGCAATGCACTGTTTCCCATATGCTCTGTTTATTGTCAACTTCTCTGAGCACACGCAGCACGTATTATTCAAGTCTTCGTCAGAATCCGACCGCTGCTGCTTCCTTGATTTCGATTTACGCCCACTGCTTGTCGAAGGCTGGGGTTCTGTTTGTGTGGCATTTTTTTCAAGTCGTTCAATGTGGTTCTCCGGACATCGAATTGTTTTGCGGCTGCGTAAAGCACTCATTTTATCTTTTCTCACCGCAAGAACTGCCTTCTTGAGTTGCTCCTTGTCGACGGGAGTCGTTTTGCGACGAAACGTGCGTACCATTTCCCTCCTATACAAACTGACGCACGTGCAAGGGAAGACAGAATCACGCTCGAGGGAAACCTAACCTGAAATCGTCGTGAGCTGAAGTCGTGCGCCCGGCACGCCACAGTGACGAGACTGGCGGACCAGCCCCGGGTGCTTACTGGCGGATAAGCCCCAAACATAAGTTTCAGGTTTGATCGCCCACGAAATATTAGACATCAACGATAATGAAAAAACTACACTGAATTCGTGTTCAGCATGCATTACTCTTTATAATCACTTACTTTGAGATTCGGTGATACAATAATATTCAAGATATTACAAAATTTCCACGCGCAGAAAATTTCACTTTCACCTTCCGAAAACACGTTTGCCCTCGTAAAAATCATAACACGGCAGGTAACCTGCCGAAACTCCGTTGGTCACATGGGTACCATAAGCAGCGTTTACAATATTAATAGCGAGTTCGCACAATATACAGGTTCCGAGATATTTGATTTGGCGGTTCAACCCCGTTGGCGGTTTAGCCCCGGTCTCCCCTACAATATATAATTATTGCATTTATGTATACGAGACAATATTTTAAAAAATTTGACTTACACCACTATGGCTTTTACCCCTCCATATGTACTGTAAAGAAATAAAAAACCAACTTCATTAAATTTATTATTTTTCGCGACAAAAAATTCACGAAAATAGCATTCTTCTTCCGGCCGTCACAGTAGTTAAAACTCTTAACCCCCTTAAATCTCCTCAAGTCCCCTCCTAGAATACGGGTCTGAGGGGCTCCCAACTATGTCAGGATACAATAAATGCAATAACTATTTACTTTGATTTTTAGTTATTAATAATTCACCTCATTGTTTAAATAAGACGTATAAGGTCTCACACGGTGCAGAAAAGCAAGGCACACGTGTTAAATAAAAAGAAAAGTCCTCTAGGCCAATTTTTGTGGAAAATACACTTTAAAAATAAATGTTAATTGTGTAAACAGTTTAATTCAAGGGAATTCAAATGTTTAAAGACCCGGGGGCACGGGTTTTCGTTATCCGATCAAGCTGAACTTTGGCAGGGATAATTTTTTTGTGAATTGGAAACATTTTGGGGGGTGCCGCAAAAAAAATTAAGAAAAAAATTTTTTGTCGAGTAAATAAGGACCACCCTAATATATATATATATATATATATATATATATATATATATATGCAATGTCGGAAGTGTAAAGCATATGTGTATCGTAATGTATACGTATATACTAGGAATTGGCAAAAAATAAATTTCCATTTTTCCGTAACATTGCATTGAATATTCTTCCAGAGTATATATATATATATATATATATCAACATATATATCAACACTCTGGTCGAGCCTCGGTTTCACGTGGTGCTCTTAGCGCACACGTACACGCACCGGCAGCCGCGGCCAAGTTCGGCGCGCCGAGCGAGCGAGCGAGAGAGAGAATATCATTCCCTCCTTCTCGCTCTAACTCATTGTCAGCTGATGCGATTGAGGCCGCTACTCCAGCTAGCCCTACATTTGTATCCGTCGTATCCTAATATTTTATTTATTACAGGAATATTTCTGTACGTATATGGGTACGTATATATATATATATATATATATATATATATATATATATATATATAATAAAATCGGGCCTCGGTTGAACACGGTGCTCTTAGCACACACGTGTACACGCATCGGCAGGAATTTTTGTCCCGCGGCCGCTATGTAAACATACGCACACACACGAAGCGCGTATCGTACGTGTGACTTGAAGCACGGAGTCGAGCGAGCATGCCGAGTAGGGAGAGGAAACATAGTACATTGATGAAGAACGCTTCAAAGTATTTGTAGCGTCGAGTTTTCCTAGCCTCAGATTTTGCATCTTTAGCGCAAATCGGACGATTATGTATGCGTGTGTCTACACAGGTATGTGCCGCGTAACACCATTCCTGCCGGTGCGTGTACATGCACGCCACGCATTTGTGTGCGGCACGGGAGCCACCCGTGTCATCTGTGCCACACCGACATACCGTGGCCGTCGACACATTGCATGTGTGCGATGTATCATGTATTATCAATACATGTCTGAAATAGATCGATAATGTAGGAAACGGGATGTTAGAACTGTCGATATATATTATCGACATTTTTAGTTCCGCTTAGATGATGGCGCTATCCCGTCGGAGTTCGGCTTCCACTATAGGATCCCCTTAAGGGCAACATTAAAAGCTTTTTTGGAACTACCAGGATTGTTTAGTGAAATACGTAGCTATATAAAAGATCTATATAAAGAAAAAGACATTATAAGTAATTTTATACAAAGCGAATATTGGCAGCGCAGGCGAGCATCTCATGGTAATCGTTTTTATATACCATTATTTTTATATCACGATGATTTTGAAACTGGCAATTGCCTTGGTAGTCATGCCAGAAATAACAAATGCGGTGGTACATACATTTCAATACCTTGCATGCCCCTACACTTAAATTCTGAATTAAACTCTATTTTTTTATCAACATTGTCATATTCAGTCGATAAAAAAGACGATAAAGATGATGGAAACAAAAAAATTTTCAAGTTTATCATACAAGAATTGAATATTATCGAGGAAAAAGGGATCACCATTACAGTAGATAACATTAAATATAATGTTTTTTTTTTAACTCGGATTAGTTTTAGGAGATAACCTCGGCCTTAACAGTATCTTGGGCTTTGTTGAAAGTTTTTCAGCGAATTTTTTCTGTCGCTTGTGCTTTATTCAGACAAAATCGTCAATTGTTGAGGACAAATCACTTTTAAGAACAAGAGAAAATTATGCAGAGGATTTAAAAAAAGCAAATATGTCACTTACAGGCATTAAGTATCCGTGCGTGTTCAATGAAGTTCATGGTTTTCACGTGACGGAGAACGTCAGTTTTGACATTATGCACGATATTTTTGAGGGAGTAGCTAGTTACTGCTTTTCAAATATCTTGCATGATTTTATTTTCAACAAAGAGAAGAAAATATTTTCTTTAAGAGTATTAAATGGCAGAATCGAGCTATTTAATTACAGCATTTTAGAACAAGGGAATAAAGTACCAGTAATTTCGGTCGAGGTGATCAAAGAAAAAAAGAAATTAAAAATGTCAGCCGCAGAAATGGCGTGTTTTCTAAGATATTTCGGACTGATGGTAGGTGACTTAGTGCCTGAAGATAATATAGCTTGGCAACTTTACTTATCCTTAAGAAGAATAGTGGACATCGTCACTTCTCCCAGAATCGTCCGTGATCATGTTCCTTTATTAGAATACCACATCAAGAAACACCATGAACTATACATCAAATTGTACGGTGATTTGAAACCGAAACATCACAACATGACACACTACCCTCGAATTATTATAGAAAATGGTCCATTAATTCATTTTTGGTCAATGCGATATGAATCGAAACACAGAAATCACAAATTGGCTGCAAAGAGTGTAACGACATCAACAAATATTTTGAAAACAATGGCAATAAAAAATCAGCTTAAGTTTGCATATTTATTAGCTACAAGTGATACCAAAAAAACAATGAAATTAGGACCTGAAATACTTTATAAAAAGCAAGTTGTCGTTGCATACTTTACTCATGTTTGTGATAAAGTGAATATACGATGGATAAAGTATGTAGAAACGAATGGAATAATGTATGCTCAAAATAGTGTTGTTGTACAAAGTTTTCAAAAAGATGGTATGTCGATTTTTGGTAAAATTACTGCAATTTACTATGCCAATGGAGAAGTTTATTTTGTTTTAGTGAATGTACCTGCGATCACGTTTGATGAACATTATTTTGCGTTTATAGTTCAGTTTAACGGCGATTTAAGAATTGTTAAAAAATTAAAAGACTTGCCGCAATTGAGTGCTTGTCTGTTAATTAAAAAAAAAATCAAACTACTATGTAGCCACAAGACATGTACTATAACATATATAAGAATTAAATACATTTTTATTTGAAAAAATTGCCATTAATTTTGTTATTCACATTTTTAATGATCTATTTACTGTTACGTCCAACCCCAGGATTAAGATAAGAAAAACTGGGAAGCGAAGGAAAGGCTAACCAGAGGGGTAGGGGTAAGGAAGGACGTAACTAAACGCTTAAGAATGTTGCTCGCAGGTGCACGCTCTGAGGCGCGTGGCGCGAGTCGAACGCACTTTTCAATGGCTCAGGAAGGGTCAACGTCCGTGGAGACGGTAGGACGCCTTCCGTGAGCGGTGCGATCGTCGGTCCTCTTTTAAGTCAGGGAATTTAATCCCTTTAACTTAGGATCGGACCTCGTGAGATTTCGAGAGATGGGGGAGTAATGGGTGAGGTCTTAAGTTACAAATAAATGAAATGGAAATTTATATTTAACATAAATAAATCATTTATTCTGAATTAAGTAAACTATCGCTATTACAATAAGTAAGACGTAGGCAAATTAAACCGGGAATTGAGATATTTTAAAGTGAAAATGTATGTGTAAGGTGTATTCATCGCGGGTGTTACATTAGTGCGGGGGTGATCGGGCAGGATCTTTGAAGGGGAAACCTATTCAATGCACATCCTGCCCGCTATTATTACAATTGATCTTAAAACTGAGGTTACATGAATTTAATTAAATATGTGTCCGGTGTGTAGGTGTATTTGAATCTAAATTAAAATATAAAGAGATGTTCGCGGAGTGAAAACGAAAGACAAGAATTTAAGAAATAATTATAGGCTAGGCGTTAGGGTAAGCTGTATATATATATATGTTAAAACAAGGAAGATTTTATGTAAATGGTAATTGTACATTATGCGGATTCTGAGTGATTGGCGTAGGTGCGGTTGACAAACTTTTCGATCGAATCGAAACGCGCGGTGATTTCGTCAAAATCTGACGCGGGCGGATTTTCGCTGGTTAAATCAATGACCGGTGTAGACTCGGTCAGGTCGATTAATTCCGGGGAGGACTGGGTCTTATTCTCCGTCGTCGGAGCGGAGTGTAGGCCGTTAAGCCGGCGCAGTTCGGCTAGGGCGTCCTCGGAGATGAATCTCCCGGAGAGGACGGATGTTATCACTGGAGAACTATTCTGCCGGTTTTGATGCTGCAGAATGCGTTCTCTTCGCTTCCTGCCCGCTCTATGTTTCCATACCATCTATATAGGAAAGGATTTTTAATTACTCCGAGCGGATAATCGCTAAAGCAACCAGGCGGGAGAATAACTCTAAGTAGGAACAGCGGATTGATGGGAGATCCTGAGCGAATATCGCTAGGAATAAAGATTCTTAATTATCTTGGGCGAATGACGCTAAGGTAATTAAGCGGGAGAATTGAGAATTAACGGGAGGTTCTGAGCGAATATCGCTAGGAATAAGGATTCTTAATTATCTTGAGCGAATGACGCTAAGGTAATTAAGCGGGAGTGTTGAGAGGTCCTGAGCGAATATCGCTAGAACAAAGGATTCTTAATTACTTTGAGCGAATAACGCTAAAGCAATCCAACGGGAGTATTGAGAAGTCTTGAGCGAATATCGCTAAGACAAATGGATTTTTAATTACCTTGAGCGAGTAACGCTAAAGCAATTAAATGGGAGTATTGGGAGGTCCTGAGCGAATATCGCTAGAACAAAGAAACTGAGAATCCTCTGAGCAAATAATGCTTGGGGGATTATAGCTGAATCGTGAGAAGCAGAATTACGAGTCGGTAGAGGAGTGCCTTGAGCGTGTTATCGCTAAGGGAAAGGATTCGATAATTACTCTGAGCAAGTAATGCTAGGGTAATTCCAAGAGGGATTATAACAATCTTGAGCGGAGAACGCTAAGATTATTAGAGACAGGAATAGAATGGCTATTATGATACGACTTACATACATTTATACGTGTGCAGGCAATTGAAACTTAGAGTGAGCGAATATTTAGGACTTACTATTCGTTGGAATATATATATATATATATATATATATATATATATATATATTTCTGTCAGGCGCTGGTGCTGACCGTGAAGCGTACAGCTTCGCCAAGTCAGGCTTCCTTGACTTCAGCATCAGTCGATAAAGACGCAGCAGCAGTACCAGGCGTTTCTGAGCAAAAGGCGCGCCTATGGAGGAGCCATTGCAGCCGAAGGTCCAGGAGACGCAGGCCCAGGGAGGAGACCATCTTTATACCTTGGTGCCGGCAGAGCTGAAGGAGCAGCAGGAGACGTCAGATGAGACGAAGAAGAAAGAAGATGCTCCAGCGGGAGCAAATGACGCGTTGATTGAGCAGTTACTTATAGAGAGCGCGAACCTAGAAATTCCACCAATCGCCGCGACTACGGAGATTAACGGGGAGGAAATCGCGTAAATATAGCATACCGCGTCATATTAGCCAGTAATGTTACATATATTCCTTATATATTTTATTTCGTTTTATTTTATCTAGCGAAGCGTAAAAACGCATAAGCGTACGTTGAGATAGCGTTTAGTTTATTTTGCGTTAAAGAAGTTACTCACGGAGTATACATTTTAGTTTATGACAAAGGTTAGATAATAGTCATGAGAAATGACGTTCTTAATTTCTAAATTGAATTTAATTATTATTTGATTACGTTAAATTTTAGTTTATTCACCAGGGCATCTATGATGACGTAGAATGGCAATGTTAAGTCCAAGAGCGCTGAGATGACCTATAAAAGACCTATATAACGTAAATTGGATAAACATTTTGATTTTATGCGACATTAGCATGTAGGGCGTAATTGGCTAAAGTAGTAGCGTGAATGACGTATAGAATAGAGTATTGCGTACCTACATTTTGATACTTACCTTTATTATTACTTACCTTTGTTGATCCCACGATGATCCAGCCGGAGCGCGTTACCTGCAAATAAAAGAGAAAATTAGTAAAAGCATGATAAAGATGCTTACCTAGTGCAATATAGAGCTAGAGAGAATGAAAAGACGCATATTGTGCGAAATCGACGACATAAGGTAGCGAGCGACGTAAATCGACATTTCTGGATTGGGTGGCTATTATTCGTTTAATTATAGTTAATTTTTGTGATAAGAATCACGAATGACGTATGTAAAGGTTATTACGCAGTTTCAGGGTTAAAATTTAAATTTTGATGACGCCGTAGAGCTAAGAACGTAAAATCGTTATTAATAACAAATTCGGTGATTTTATTGTTTATCATCCGGAATCTAGAGTGCAGAAGCATGGTAAAATTGATAACATATCGATAAACTCGATGATAAACAATTTGCGTATTTTGGATAAAGAAAACATAGAAACTGCATAATGATCTGTTTGAATAACCCGCGCTTGTCCAACATGGAAACTAGCCGGAATTAAAAGTTCCTAAGATCTGGGAAAGTTACTGACCAGGCACCACGCAGGCGCAAGAAATGAAGTTGGTCAACTGGGTAACGGACTAATGGTCTTTTGTCTGCTGACCACCGTCGGGCGAACATCGTCGTGTCATCGTGCGTGAATATCGATAAGCATCCGACGAGAGACAAAAGTATCCGGGCGCGTACGTGATCAGCGGGCTTCCTTGTAAGCCAGAAGACATTCGCTTATAAATATTAAGTCGAATTATACGTTATTTTAATAATAATCGTATCTCACGGAGAGTGATGCAATCGGGCGTGGCATCTTCGATGATCCAATGTAATCCGTTGCCATCCGTGAAAATAAATATTATATTCTTGTTATTTGTTATAAATGAGGCAATAACAAGTTATTTTCCCTCGAAATCCATATCCCAGCGAGTGCTATCCGGTTCCGTCAGGTCTGTGCGCGATCGCGTGAATCTCGTGATCGATAAAAACGTACGATAGCAGCGGAAGTACATCGAGCCGAGGAAGCAGAGGAAGTCAATCACAGCTACCGGAAGTAAGCCGAGCTGATAAGCGTTCTTCGTTATCGCTGATAAAAACGAAGTGGCGACCGTAACTACGTACCAGTGAGTACATTACATGAATTCTTTACACTGTACACCACATGTCCGGTCACAACCGCAGATCTCGCTGTGAGGGTGATTCGTGGCACTTAGCGCGCACAGAATTTACTCGCGATACTTTAAGTTGGCGAACAACAGAAAAGTGGCGTTAGAATATAATGTAAGCGGAAAATATGCGGACTTAAAAGTAAACTGTCTCGTGCCGGATCGGAAGTGTCCCTAAGTGCGGAAAGTCGCGATTTTTATACAGAATTAAGGAGGCGGGATTATTTTCCAGTATAGTTTGATTGGTGAAGTTTTCTTCCGATCGTGACGCAACTTTCGGGTTTTCGCCTATCCCCTGGCGGGCTAGATATAATTATCTATTTTCACGGTTGTCCATCGGCGAGTTTTCCCGTAAGGCCCACCCCCGCCGTCTTATTTTTTGGGGGTCAGTTATCGATTCTTCCAGTGACGCATCCGTTTTTTTTTTTTTTATTATTATTGTCGATTTCTCTTTTATTTGGGTTCTGGATTCTTAGTTTATCTTACGACCCTGTTTTCAGTATCGGCAGACAAATGCACTAATCTTAATTGCATTTTTATTGCAAACAGAAACTTCCGCCACGTGCCTTTTACAGGATTTCTAAAAGCACGTTTTAGACCTCTTTCTGTTTGTCGGAACATTGCGCGAGCAATTTTGAGCTAGTCGCGCGATGCAATAAAGATCCTAAGCAAACTCTGTCTGGGATTAAGGCCCCTTCGGCGCGTCATGTCGCCGTGTTTTATAATAGCGGGCCAGACAAAGTTGATAAAACGTAGTCGTATATGCTTTGTCCGTTTGGATTTCGTCGTCTGGAAGTAATCTTTCGATTTCGTTTAGCAATTGCGTCGAGATCGTAACTCACTTTCCGATGGACAGCCGCTAATGCTCGGTTCTGATTTTAATCTTAAAAGCTACTCTAAATTTTTAGGACAATTCCGCGAAAAAGGGAAATCGTGGAGTCCACAGGACGTAACATTATCTATTTTAATAATTCCTTTTCTAAAAAAGGCATGGATAGTTTATTGTTGTCTCTTTTCCGCGATGCCGATTGGTTCTCTCACTGCGCTTACTTCATTTGCAACTGTCATCATATATTTTGACAATTGTGTGTAATGTTCATCATGTATTTTGACAGTTGTGTGTAATGTTAAAGCTAAATAGCGCGCGCGTAGCGCGCGTCTGTAGTGTCTAGTATATCTAAATAATATTTAATTTTTAAAATATATTCTTGTATGAACATACAAATCAATTTTTTTAAACATTATTATTATTTGCAAGTATTATAATTGTTCAATATTATATTACCGTATCAAAATTGGTAAATCCTACTTATACAGTTGAGTAGAATTTACCTAACTACTGCAGCTTAACTAATCAAGTAAAAATTATCAATTCGTTCGGTAATTTTTACCTAACCCTGTTGGTAAATACAGCTTAGCCAGTCCAGCACAACGTTCTTAGTAAATTTTACTTAGCAACTATGTAACGTTTACTAACGATTTCTCTCCGTGTAAATCAGAATATTTTTTGTGTATTTATTTCATCATCCAAAGAGTTTGTACTTAGTTCTAGTCTATTAACAAACAAGATTATAAAATAATCAACTTTGGTTACAATCAACATTAAAAGGCAGGTTTTCATAATCGGATCTTATATTAAAGAGTATCTTAAGTTCATCTTGAGATGCTATACGGGTGGTTTTATTGGTTATAAAACATCTTTTAAAATAAATTTGAGACGATCTTAAATATAACATCCGACTATAAATACCGGCCTAAGAGGTTTTTATTTACATGTATATTTCTCATTTGATAAGCAACATGCAATAGTAAAACTTTTCATTATAATACATAAACGACAATATTTTCAACATACCTTTCAGATTGCTAATTGCATCTGCAAGAGATTCTAATGTGGCTGATTCTTCCCCTTCTTTGGCAGAAGTACATTTCGGATCAATTGTGGAGCATAATGTATATCCTTTATCACTTGAAAAAAATTTTTTAGAACTTAATATTTCGTCTGAAGTAATTGCTGCAGACTTGTGCATTTTCATAGAAAAAGATGTCTCTTGTAGAGGTTTTACTCCTTTACATTCCATGTAATTCTTGTTCTTTGATCTTTCACGAGAAACATTTATCTCATGTGTGACATAAATTGGCTTTTTTACATTATTATCTGAAGATGATGAAGCTTTATCTACGCATGACGGTTTTATCATTTTATTCACTTTGACAGGCTCACTTGCCTGCGCCGAACTGCTCGCATTCGCTAATTTTGGTAGTGGTGGTATCAACTGTATATTTCGTCTTTTCGTGTTATTGTTTTCTTTGTCAGAATTATCGTCAAAATACTTAATCTGTTTTTTCAATCGTTTTCCTTTCCTTTTTCTTCAATATCTGAGTATAGCGTGGCATTAGGATTTTTTGAAAATTTGACCAGCATTTTCATTCCCTGATCATACTTCCCTGCAAAAGTCATAAAATCCAAATGTAAGAGTAAGAATTGTAAACTATGAAAAAAGGCAAATTATGCGTGAAAAATTATCTTAATGTAAACTTTACCAATGCCTTCTTCTATTGTCTTGATGGAAAAACAGTTCCACTCCAAATTAGCCTTTGTACACTGTTTTACTAATTTTTGTATAGTCGCTTGATGTTCAGTCATAGGATACCAACATAATGTCCCCGTCGTCGTAATCCACGAAGACGGAATAAGATCGTTGAAACTTTCAACATCTTCTTCTTCGTCTGTTTCAAAGTGGACAATTGACCATTTTGCCACATCGTCATCAGTATGCATTTTTCCAGTAGATACTGATCTTTCGCAAAGAACGTTATCATTCATGCTTGATATTTTATAATTGTATCCAAATTAATTGGATCGCTTATTATAATTCGTTATTCCTGCAAAAATATTAAAAACAGAACACTTGTAAATTTTTATAATTTTATAAACTTATTGGATAAACATTCTGACCGGTATTCTGTAATATTATATTTTATATAATGAAAAACTAGAATATAATTTAAGAATTCTAGTTTTAATGTAGAATTAAGTTAATTAGTCTTTAATTACATTAATCTTAATTTTTAAATTCATTAAAACTAATTTGCTTTGTTTGATTGTATTTTGGGTAAAATTTTGTTATTATAAATCCATAAATGTTGATTAAACACAATTAAGCAACTAATATATATTTATAATTTGATGAATTTACTCTTCCTCTGTAAGGTTTAAAATAATCACGTTTGTGACCTAATTAAACGAGTATATAGCTTATATTGTATGATTACAAGTGAATTATTTGTACCTTTGTCACAATGTGTTCCTTATTGTCACATACAACGATGACATACCCATATATAAAATACAATACCAGATGAAAAAAGAAAAATAGATTGAAGTAGAATAGTAAGATCTCAATTAAAGCGTATCACAATGTAAAATTGACAGTACAACGTAACCAGTTTTGTACGGCAACTGTATGTATTTTGTCGTAATTTCTGACAATGGCCACATTTTGAGATTCGATAATTTGCTAACTTTAAATACTCCTACGCGCGAACTCTCAGAAGGTATAGTGTAGAAGTCGCATTTATTAATAAATTCTCTACCGATAACAACTGGAACTTGCAAACGCTCACAAAAAGCTATATTCTCAATTTGAATAATGGTTCCGGCAGCAGTACCACAGCAATTATTAGGGCTTTTGTTTATTATTTTGAATTTTGGAAGAGCAACACCACGATACTGACGCGTACAAGCTGGTAACAAAGGACCCTCATTATGGGGATTTAAAACACTTGAAAATTGTTTATCTGGGCGTTTTTTCCTTAAATAATCCGACTCAAACGACATTATTTCTCCAATTCGTCGTCCTATTTGTTCAAGTGGCTTATTGCGTCCTCTGACTTTTCTTTTAATGTTTTGCATATAATTTTCAAAAGGAAATGCAGATATCGTGTCCAAGGAGAAATCATTTAATTTGTCGACAAAATAATCTACATCATCAACTATGTGAATGTTGTTATGGAAATTGTGAGAAATAAAATTTTGATCGTATAATACAGTTGACTGAACAAAATGTTTTAAAAGATCTTTAGCAAATTGACGAAATTCCTGCTTTTTACAAAGATTCACGTTTAATAAAATTCTCATTGCAAAATGAAATTCCAAGAAATGAACATATTTCTCTTTACTCAAAACATTCTTGAGAACAATTGGTCCTATATATAAAAGAACTAATCTAAATTCCGTTCCTTTCCACCGAAAATCAATGTAGAGTTCTCTACATTTTCTTGCAAACTCTACAGGAATATACCTTTGAAACTGAACAAGAAGATTTGACACCAATTCAACTTGTGCAGCCGAAAGTCTATGAGGAATTGCTCCCTGGTACCACATATTTACTATCATTGAACGCATTATGCCAAGACAGGTGTAAATAATCGAGAATAAAATGCTTTACAAAATCTAAATCCGCGATATTAATAAGAGGAGTATCTCGACGGCGAAAATTCGGGTCTCTTCTTTGTACAAAATCTTCAGAAGTACGAGCAGGATTCTCTAAATCAATAAAAATCCGTCGATTGTCTGAGGTGACACCTCGAACAGTACACCTAGTGCAGGAATGAAATCCTGTATGTGATACGATTCCCATAATATAACTTTTCGCTGGAGCATCGCAAACAAAATAAACACCATCTAACTGTGCAGTATGATTCTCAAAATGAAGGCCATTCTCATGGAGACTATTAATTTCAGTTATAAAATCTGTTAAATAATCTTCTAAATTTACAGGTTTTTCTTTACCGTAATAAATTCCTACAGGAAATACTTGTTTACGCAATTCTGGAACGGATACTACAGTGCATAATATAGGATAAACTTGATCAGGCGAACTTCTAAACAGAGGTAATCCATCAATGTTTATTAATAATTTAAAAGAACTTAAGGTTTTCAAATATTCAGAAGCAATTTTTAATATAATTGATTTTGCAATCTTATATGAATGTAATAGCCAGGCTAAACAACTTTTTTAATTAATTTTGTTTCAGTTTTCAACAGTGTTCGTGCACTGACAGGAAATCTGGATTCTGAATCATCGGCAAAACATTCGTGATTTTCTTTTAAACCTTTTAATAAGTCTGAAATTGCTTCGTGCGTTACATTATGCTTTAAAGCCCAACCACGAAGAAATTTTAGCACTTTTTTGCGGAAGCTAAATTGTCACTAAACCGCGAACAGTTAGAATTAGATGGCGAGTAAGGATGGTGGGAAGAATCATCAGGGTTTATATTTTCATACAAAATATACCCTTCTCCATTACCATCGTTATTGCAGTATTCATAATCAGAATGTTCAGAATGTTCAGAGTACTCAAAATTATGAGAATAGTCAGAAAATTCAGACTGATCAATAAGTTCAAAATTGTGAGGAAGTTCAGATTTTTTTTTATCATGAAAAACATCTGGTATTTCAGAAGTATGGGTTCTAACGAAAGCATGTGATTGTTCGAATTCAATTGAAGAATCCGTTGAATTGGAGTCCTCTACATCTTCACTGATAAGTTTCCTTATTTTTACTTTCTTATGAAGCTGTCACGTTTTGTCAAAATTAAGTTTATTCGTCCGTTTTTGGGTCAAAACATTTAAGTAATTTACCCGGGATTTGGACCAGGTTGTGCGATTAATCCAGTCCGAAGAGAAAACGTATTTTATATGTTTTATAACGACGGTCAGATTTGTTTATTAAATCAAAATTTGGAAAATCTATTTTAAAATCCAAAGGGATTAATTTATATGGAGAAAAGGTGCGAATTTTATTATCTTGAATTTTAGTTTCTAATTTCTTTAATTTGAGAAATAATGGAAAAGGATCTTGATTAAATTGAATGGCTTGTTTAATCTGAAATTTAATCTTCTTAACTTGGGACCTTTTGCCCCCTTTTCTGGGCATGAATATAGATTAAAGGAAATTCTGTTGCCACTCTTCGGCAGCGACAGTTAAGGAGAGAACTTCTGTTGCCACACTGATTGGCAGCGACAAGAATCAGGAAATTTCTGTTGCCACGCTATTTGGCAGCGACAGTTAAGAGTTATGGAATTAAAGGATTTTATAGAAAAATTGGTTTTAAGAATTAAAATTAAAATTACCTTTATTTGGGGAAGAATTTTCTTACTACAGTTATTTAAGATCTGGTTTATCTGATATGATTTAAATTATTATTAAGATCTGTCTTAAGATTTGCTGAAGTCAGAATTTAATTAGCTCAAGTAAAGACTGTTGCGAGAAAATGATTGACTGATTGACAACAAACTATTGACTCCCAACAACTGACTCTGACTAAACTAAACTGTAAGACAATTTTTCGCACTTATTTATACTCAAGTGGCAAGAACCCCCCGCGCGAGCTTCTCACCACTTCTTTGTCTTAAAGGAGGAGGAAGGTCTTATCACTAGGTGTAATTCTATGCCCTGCGAACCGCGGCCTGAGAATCGTCTCCCCATCAGTAATCGGATAATTAATCAATATTCCAATCAATACATTCCTGGCTATTTAAAGATTGAATTGAATTTTGCTCGCACGTAACAAAGCTTATGAAACGGTATATCTTTTGGCATATTCTTGAATGAACTGTAAAAATATGATTACATAAAATATGCAGAGATATTAGAAATATATTCTCAGACAGCACAGATCCCCCAAGGACATTCCAGATATTTTGAGACACCCTACGTTCTAACGGGTATATATAAGAGAACGGGTATATTCGCAGTTCACCGTAATTGGTCCTGCTTAGGCAGTCCAACATGGCGAACTGCGAATACCCGTTCTCTTATATATACCCTGCGTTCTAAGAACGTCCCCAGGACATTTTGTGTTGTCTGAGTATTATCCTTATTCTTTAACGGCACTCATTCTTTTGTAATGTTTTGCACAATTACAGCAGCTATAGCGATTGTTAATTGAAAGATATAATAAAATGTTCTATAAATACTTAAGACATATATGTTATGTTAATTATATAGAAAAAGAGGATGTATAGGTATAAGCCTGCAGGTAACATATAGGTAACCTATATAATTACCCGTACAACCTATAGGTTATCTATAAATCATCTCTTTATAACGAACTGATAGATACATAGGATATGTGTGTCATTTACAGAGAGAAATGATTTATAGGTAACCTATACAGATAACCTATATAATGGTATAATCTACACATTAACCCATATATATATATATATATATATATATATATATATATATATATATATATAAATGGGGCATTCCATGCCAACTCGACCAATGATTGACCCCGACCATTTTTGATTTGGCCGAAAATTTTTTGTGTTTTCATACTAAATGAAAGTATGTATGTATTCGTTTATTTCTTTTCCCCGCAGGGTTTGAAAGGCGTTTTTAAGGAACGGTCCCAAACCTTTACAACCACCTCCTCGCTTATCCGTACATATATACCCGTGGCGTTTTTCAGGGACGTACCCAACCCTTCACAATGACTCCTTCTTGTTCCGACCTGACCATTACGGCCCTTTACACTCTATTTCCTCCCTCCCCTCCTCGCCCTCTACCCCTTTCCCTTTCCCTCCTAGCTGTCCCCTTCCCCACTCCTTCCCACCCTACAACCGCTCCTCCTCACGCATCCGGCTCTCTGTATCCTCGCTGGACTTCTTCCTGCTTAGCCGCTTCTCACACCTCCTCCTTCGCTTCCTGTCCAACTCCACTCCGCCTCCTGCCAACTCCATACCCCCCACCATCGTAAACCACCGCCTCGACGACCCGCCGAGATGCCACCCCGCTTGGCACCTGACATCCGGCGCCGTCTCGGTCCTCCGCCACTCTTCCCGCCGAAGCTCATGTCTCTCCTCTCTTAGCCTCCCTTCCCTCCTCCTCTCTACTTCTCCTCCACCCTCCGTGCGAGTGCGTGTGTGTGCGGCCCCTGCTTCT
Source organism: Temnothorax rugatulus (assembly GCA_035220575.1). Taxonomy (NCBI): domain Eukaryota; kingdom Metazoa; phylum Arthropoda; class Insecta; order Hymenoptera; family Formicidae; genus Temnothorax; species Temnothorax rugatulus. Next base: position 144,138 of record JASTWL010000407.1, on the reverse strand, counting down.
ATCCTCCTTCTCCGCTGCTCTCCCCCTCGTATGCGTGCGTGCGTGCGCCTTTTGCCTCTCTTTCCTCTCTCTTTCCCTCTGCCCCCTCCACTCTCCCCTCCCTCCCGCTCTTTCTTCCCTCCTCCATCTTCTCCTCTCCTCTGCTGCGGCACCCTCCTCCTTTTCACCTCTCCATCTTGTGTCCTCAACCCTCTCTTCCTCTCTCCACCACTCCTCTCCACTGCTCCTTCTTCCTACGGACCTGCTCCCGGACCCGCTTTTCTCCTCCGCACTCCTCTGCCTTCCCTCCTCTGCCCCCTCCTTTTCCTCTGCCCCCTTTCTCCCCTTCATAACACCCTCCTAATCTTCTCCAGCTTATCTTTCAATCCTGTCCAACATCCTAAATAAACCCTCCCGCCATTCCATCCCTACACACTCCCCTCTACTTCCCTCTCTCTCCTCTCTCTCTCTCTCTCTCTCCCTCCGCACAACCCTCTCATCACTCCTCTCGCTTGCGCCTTCCTCCTCGATTGCCTTGTCCTTCGATCCTCTGCCTCTCCTCTCGGATTTCCCTCTCTCGTTCACCCTCTCCTTCTTGTTCCTCGATCCTCAAATCCTTCTCCTCTTTTCCGCCTCCTCCGCTTTCACCCACCTCTTCCCTTTCCTTCTTCTACCTCCTTGCTTCTCACTTCTCTCCGCTCTCTACTTCACCCTTCCACGCTGCCAATTCTGCCTCCCTACTAAATGAAAGTAGCTTCCATGATTTTTTTTAGATTTTTATCTCTACTCCTACTTAAGTTATGGATTTTTAAAGAAAAAACGCAGTTTAAAATTTGACAAATTTCAAATGCCTGTAACTTTAAGAAGAAAAAAGATATTGTAAAAAAAGGTGGGCTTTCTTTTCGTTTTTGACTGTACTTTTCGAAGAAAATATCGAAAAAATGTTTAATGCGCAATATGACTGTTTTTTTTTTAGGATTTAAGTAAAAAATGTTTGTTTTTCTCAGTACGATCGTTTTGATTTTTTTCAAAAAAATCTCATAAATTCTAGACTTAATTTCGAAATTTTTGAGACGTATAAGAAAATAGGATTCCAATAACTTCGATTCTTTAAGGGACTTTTTCTTCATTTTTTTCAAAAATAATTTTTTTAAAAATAAGATAGACTCTACCGATGGCTATCAAAAAATTTGATAAATTTACAGACAGCAATCCTGAAATTTTGATCTATAGGTAAAGAGGAAATTCGAATATTTTTTATTTTTTAATTGCATTTTTACTTATTTTTATTATTGAATTACTTTTTCTTAATGGAATATTATAAACTGGGGTACTTTAACGGATAGCATGTAACAATTAAATCATATTTAATGAAAAAAACACGTATATTATCTGTGAAAATAGCAATCAAATTTATTTAAAAATAAAATAAATTAATTAAAATTAAAATTAAAAATAAACAAAATAAATGATAAATATATCAAAAAATTATGCCATATATAACAACGTTATATAACGTTATATAACAACGTTTATACTATTTATTTATTTTTATTTATTTTAATTATCTTGTGTGATTTTACATCATTACATCGAGAGAATATTATCATAAAACATTTTTCAAAATTCAAATAGAGGTTCCCGGGCTAAAAATTTGAAAAATAAAGTTTCCAGTGCTTCAGTAATTCTTCATTTTTCAAGTTAAGTGCTAAACCTATACCGGACACATAAAAAATTCATTGCGCTATACCTGATATCAATAGAAATATGAATGTAAAAATATTCTCTCAATGATGTCAAATCACATAAAATAATTTTAAAAAATACAAGACAGAAAAGAAATAAAAATAAATAAATAGTATAAACGTTGTTATATAACATGGCATAATTTTTTGATATATTTATCATTTATTTTGTTTATTTTTAATTTTAATTTTAATTAATTTATTTTATTTTCAAATAAATCTGATTGCTATTTTCACAGATAATATACGTGTTTTTTTTTATTAAATATGATTTAATTGTTACATGCTATCCGTTAAAGTACCCCAATTTATAATATTCCATTAAGAAAAAGTAATTCAATAATAAAAATAAGTAAAAATCGAAGGGTTCACAACTAGAAAAAAATTTCTACACCGGATTTCAGAGGGAAAGGATTTCAGCGGGTTTCATCGAATTTCAGCAGATTTCAACGGATTTCAAGGAGTTCATCGGATTTCAAGTGGATTTCAGAAGAATTCAAGTGGATTTCAGAAGAATTCAAGTGGATTTCAGAAGAATTCAAGTGGATTTCAGAAGAATTCAAGTGGATTTCAAAAGAATTCAAGTAGATTTCAGTAGAATTCAAGAGAATTTCAGAGGATTTCAAAAGTTTTACATTAAGTTTATCCTTATTTGAGATAAATCAGCCTTTTTGATGCGTTTAATTGTATTTGTGTTTCTTTTTTTTTTTTTTTTTTTTTTTTAAACCCTTTTCTTTCTTGATGTATGAAAATTCAAACCTAATCTGCTGTTCCTGACTGGGTTATAGCGAATTCGGGCGCTTGCACTAGTGCACACTGAATGCGTATTAAGGCTTGTTCTTAATCAATTGTTATATTTACAGATCATCTTAAATACTTCTTAGTCTATAAAATGATTTGTACAGCATCCATATAGATATTACAGATTGTTTTATTGGCTAAAAAGTTTTTAAATGTGTATTTAAGCGACTTTAAATATAAGAATAGATTCGAGAATAGATTATAAACAAGCCTTAGTGCGCACTGAGTGTGCACTAGTGCAAGCGACCGAATTCGCTATTAGATTCGAATTTCTGCGCCTTTCGAAATCTGTAGCCGCGCGAGTTGTAGAAGGCCAGACCGAGGGCCAGACTGCATTTGCACAACTTGCTGTCCAATTTCTTGATTCCATGCTTTCCTATTTGATTCAGTGTACAAGGAAATCAAGTGATCTTATTAGAACTGAATGTAGAATTATTTAGAAGTAAATAAATATTTTTTTAGCAATATAAGCATGTGTATCTCATCACTATTTGATGAAATCGTTAACGCTGCTATTCTCACCATACTAGTTTGAGACTTTGAAAATTTTCTGGCGCAACATTTTTCATTCTAGGATTCTAGGGATTTTTAGACATTTAGTCTAAAGTAACGGCTGGGGCTGTTCACTGAGTTTCTTGAGTTATCTGCTGCAGTGTTTTTTCTATTTTTCGTAGTAGAAAAACTACAACAGATAACTCAAGAAACTCAATAAACAGCTCTAGTTATTACTTTGTAATGCAAAAGAAAAGTAGGGCAATAAAGGTAACTTTTAAACAAGCTTTTGAAAATTTAATTTTTATTTCTGAAGTAACTTACACATTAGGAAACTGACTACAAGTAGTAACAATTATTAATTTACTACATAGACTTCTGAAACACGCTGCAATTAAACTTATGTCAAACTAAAACAGCAGAACAACAAAACTAAACATAGATACATTTTCAGTCTTTAAACATCATCTGAATAAAATATAGTATAAGTAGTTAAAATCAAATAGAAACTTGCAATCTTTAAACATCTACTGAAAAACTTAAATACTAAACATCTTTGATACGTAACTTATACATTAGTGAACTGGCTACATATTGTAACAAGTGTTAATTTACATAGACTTCTGTTCAGGATTTTCACCGCGATCGATCACCGCGATCGATACCGCTGCCGCCATCCCTGAGCCGCCCCCTGAACGAGGCGACTTCGCGCCGCTCCCCCGCGTCACCCCTGACCGCGCAGTCTCTCGCGTCGCGCTATCGATCCGTTCACGCCTGGATCCCGTGATCCTGCGAAACGCGCCTATTGGCCGGTTCAATTGTCGCGTCACCGAATGCTCCGGAAAACGGGCCCGCGAGAGCTCCGGTCCCGCAGTAGCAATTGAAGGGCGGCTCAAGCGGTGCTACAGCCGACGTGCACCCGTCTCGTTAATTCTACTCCGGTTCACGCAGTCGAACCTCGCCGTCGTGTTTCCGTGAAACTCAGCACGTTCGTTACACGCGGATTTACGCCCCGTCGTGCATCCGAACAGAAATTGTCGTGCCATCCGTGCACTCGCGAATCGTATCTCACAGATACTCGCAACCGCGCTGTTCATGCGCTCGTTCCCGCTCTCACTGTGCGGTGATGGACATTAACGCCTCCGGGCGTCCGCAGCTTCACCCTCGCAGCACGCGTGTGGTGACCAGCAAAGTCAGCATTGCGTCATCGCGCATCCGTACAAGTTTTGTGTAATGAACCATTTCTGTGCATAATTAATAAACGATTGCTGTGCATAATCTGGTAAAGCAGTGTCCGCTCATTCTCCGCACTCCGGATCCCTGTCGGGGTCGACTCGGCCTCCTCTTACGCCAATTGGCGAAGCCGGAGTTACGCCCGGCAACCGCAAATTCGCCAACAACTTCTGAAACACGCTGCAATTAAACTTATATGAGTTATATTCAAACGAGACATATTAGCTGCAGCAGCTTGGGTAAAGTCTCTATGCTTGGCTTCATTTCGAGTGGTCGACAAATGAGAGATTGGACCACTTTGTTCAATAAATAATTCTCGGGTAGTGAGTCAGAATATGCATTTTTGGAGTAAGAGTGTCTTATGTTTAATAAAAGCAGCAGAACAGCAAAATCAAACATAGAGATACTTTCAGTCTTTAAACATCTGAACAAAATATATCACAAGTAGTTAAAATCAAATAAAAACTTAAAATTTAAATACTGAACATCTTTGATATGTAACACATGGTAAACTAGTTACTTCATGGTAATAAATGTCAATTTACTATAAAAGATAAAATCACACTGCAATTAACTAACGTCAAACAAATGCAGCAGAACAACTAAGTAAAAACTTACTTACTAATTATCTCTGATAAATACTTTGAATCTGTTGACAAGAGTAGACTAGGAATCAATAACTAAGAATTAGAGGCAGCTACTAAAAGCTGATCGATTTTACTCATAATATCACCATTAAGCCTCAAACTACCGTCTACAGAGCAAGGGCGAGGCAAAGAACAAATATAATTTGACAAATTAAAGAAGGAATGTTGTTTTCTGGACGGAATAAGAACACCACTTACAGATATTTTAAACCATGTACACAAACATCCTATACCCTTAGCATTATTTAAAGGATCCTTTGTTGGTGCAAAGGTAGCTGAGTAGTTTGTAGCTTTCCCTGTTCCTGTTAAGTAAGAAAAACTTAAGACCCGTCCAATTAAAAGTTCACAATTATTGTCGGGATCGTTAAAGGCACACCAATCACCCAGATGAACATTCTCACAGTGACATACGTTATTGATTGTTTCCAAATGGCCTTCAGGATTAAAATTGTCCTCTTTTTGCTTCACCCTGTGGACACGATCAGAACTAAGCTTAGAGTGACCATTACTTAGGAGCCAACAAAGCGTTGTTTTGCGAAGAACAATCTCTTTTCCAGTATTGTCGACATAATTTACAATGGACTTTGAAGATTCAACTGTGCTTCTTGTTTAGTAGAAATATCTGCCAGCAATATGTCTTCTTCAGTGTCTGCTTCTTCACTTGCTGGCACAGTAAGATCCAAAATAGGCTCGTCCTGAGTGACTTTAGGTTTTAAATGGTAGAGATGAAGAGGCACAGGAGGAGGAACTTTTTGACTTATTTTTGGTTTCATGCCTAGAGTTCTAGCTTCAGAAATAGCAAATGCTCTGGCCTCCTGAATTGACTTAATTATATCTTTATCACAAGGGAGTTCACATATTGGCAAAGTTGAGGGATTTGGTTTGTTTCTTGGAAAAACAACATCAGAGGACAGCTCTTGCATAAGGTGTAACTTAAGTTGGATTCTCCTGATTTTGTACAAGAGATCAAGCATATCAAAGTTAACAACTGTGCTAAAAACAGTTGTAAAAGACCTCATAGCACGGAAGAATCCTTCACATGGTTGGGAACTGAAGATCCATGGTAGGAAAAGCTCTGGTTTCCCTTCTTTTCGCAGTCTTCGGATTACAGCTACAAGTGCATGTGCATTAAGTTCTATATATAGATAGGTATACGTAGTCAAGAAATTTTTACTTGTGCTGTAACCATTTTCTTGAAGCCATCGCTTCCAGATGCGGAGAAAAAATACACTTTTCCAAATGGCACTTATACGTTCAGAAGGAGTAAGGTTTTTTAGGAGATATGCATCAGAAATGTTTCTCATAACTTCTAGGTACATCTTCGTAGCTGCAGCGCCAGGTATATTGGATAATAGATGTGACACCCTTACTGACATAATTTTCTCTGCAGCATTGAAATTCATCTTGTCATCAGCTTTCAAATAAGACTCAACCAAACCGTGCTCTAGCTTGGATTCCTCCTGCATGAGTATTCTCAAATGCGTTGGAGAAACAACATGCTACCCATAGGCAAAACTATTGAAGGTTTTAGAAATCTTGTTTTCAGCTTGGTTATAATGTGCACGGTGTCTTGAATATAGGACGTCTTCTGGTCAATATCTTGAACAAACCAATCATACCACACAAGCGGATTGTCAACAGTCACTGGGAAGGCATTTGACCTCATTGCACTCAACAGTCGTGTATCAGCGTCTGAGGAGAATCCAAGAATGTCAATTCCATGAACAGAGGCCTCTTCCTTCATCCACTTCCACCGTTTCAAAACCACATCTGAATCAAATCTGTTGTTTGTTCCAAATACACACAAACAAAATGCAGGAGCTGTTGAAAAGAGAGGTTGGGCCATGATAACATAAGCGTAGTTCGATTTGGAACATGAATTAAAATAATCTTGAATAACATTGCTGGATGTAGCTTTGTAGTGGAACGTAATTGGAAGTCCTGTAGAAGAGGTGGGAGGAACAAAACCAACAATCGTGTTGGATGACACACCTTTTTTTTTTTTTTTTTTAGCGTGGGGAAATCTTCCACTACAGGGATCACTGACCTGACCGGAGTCAGGCCAGCTTTGCCCTGTAGCCCCCCCTAAGGGAGGAAGACCCCCTGAGTCTCTGGCAAGACCCAGGGGAGTGCCGGATTCTACGGACGCGCGATGTGCGCGCCCGCAGCCTACCGGCTAAAACCCCACGGGTGTCCCTACCTGCGCATTTTGGGGGTGCCCGGGAACTAGTGTATGCGTCCGGACACCCCCTGCGCTGAGCATGGCGTGCTCTCTACTCTGGGCCAAGGGCCCTAGTTGCTCGGCTGAGCTTAAGATCTGTCGTGGCGGAACGTGGGACACCACCCCGTTCCGCCACCCCTCTCCGTGTGCCTGGGCGTGACTGGCCGGCCGTCGGTGCCAGCCGACGGTCGGCCGCCCTTTCTGCTTGCCTCCCCCTCGTCGGAGGGGGGGGCCTTGCGGGGCACACTGCCTTCACGCGCAGTCTGTCTTGTGACCGCGTGAATTCGCCCCTAAGTGGGGGGGGGCGACGTGGGTCAGTCCTGACCCACGATCTATCTTTATGGCGCATTCGCCGCGGCATGATTGTACTGCTCGCGGCGAATGCGCTCCGCTGCCTCCTTGGCGGACATTACCTGACCGCAATAGGTCAGGAATGCCCGCCACTTCTCTACATTCCCGACCGCCTCTGCCACGACGGTCGGGAGGGAGAGATCCTCCCCGATCTCCCCCTGTAGGACACGGCGCTGCTCTTCCCAAGCTGGGCACTCCTCTAGAGTGTGCTGCGCCGTGTCCCTCTCCTCGTTGCAGTGGTGGCATCTGGTGTCCGCCTCCTTCCCTATGCGGCACAGGTACTCACCGAAGCATCCGTGCCCGGTGAGCACCTGTGTCGCCCTGAATGTAAGTCCGCGTCCCCGTCCACCCAGCCATTCGTCTAGGTGGGGCAGGACGGCCTCGACGGTCCTCCTGCCGTATTTGACCACGGCAGGATTGGCGAGCTGCTGCCGCCATTTCTCCACTAGGACCGCCTTTGCCTGGAGCTTAATGGCTCTACTGGCCTTGTCCCATCCCTTGCCCCTCGGTATTTGCAGCAGCCTAGTTCGCCTGTACACCTCGGTGTGACAGGCTGCTACTAGCTCGAGGGGCGGGAGTCCGGCCAGCACCGTCGCCGCTGCGTGCGACACAGTGCGGTATGCCCGTGACGCCCTAATAGCTACCACCCGCTGGACCCTGTTTAACTGGGTCCTGATGCGGGCGGAGCCAGCCACCCTAGACGCCCAAATTGGGGCGCCGTAGAGCGCCACGGACTGCACCACCGCGGCATAGAGCCGGCGAGCGTATCCGCTCGCCCCCCCAGGTTCGGCATTAGCCGGGCCAAATTGTTGGCCGTAGCCATCATTCTGGGGGTTAGGCGAGCGAAGTGCTCGCCGAAGCCCCAGGCGCCGTCCAGCCAGAGGCCTAGTAATTTCATACAGGCCCCCACCGGGACGCGGACATCCTCCACTTTTATGTATAGTCCGGGCGGCTTCCCCTTAGACCGGTCGTGAAAAAAGACCGCCTGGGTCTTTTGGGGGGCCACCCGGAGTCCCAACCTCTTTATTGCGGACACCACGCACGCCACTGCAACGTTCGCTGTTCGCTGGGCCTCCTCCCATGTTTCCCCCTCCACCCCCAGAAAGGTGTCGTCCGCAAATGCGTTCAACCAACACCTGGGGGGGGAGAGGGGTTCTAAGTGCGGAGTCGTACCCCAGATTCCACAACAGTGGTCCTAGTACTGACCCCTGGGGTACGCCCCGCACAACCAGCCTCACCATCAGGCTACCGTCCCTGTCGACATACAGCAGGCCTCTGTCCCGGAAGTAGTCGTAGAGGACCGCCACCAGGTACAGAGGCACGCCATGGCGCAGCAATGCCCCCCTGATGACGGGCCAGGGCAGGGAGTTAAACGCGTTCTTGATGTCGAACGATACACCCAGAACTACCCTGCCCTCCTCCGCCGCGGCCTCCAAGAGGGCTCGGACCTTTGCGATCGCATCCACGGTCGATCGGCCCTCCCGGAAGCCATACTGGACCTCACTGAGGTCCGGACCCTCCCGGGACAGATGCCGGACGAGACGGGCGGCGATTATCCTCTCAAACAACTTCCCCGTCTCGTCCAGCAGGCATATTGGACGATAACCCGACGGCTGGTCGGCCGGTTTTCCCTCCTTAGGGAGGAGGACCAGCTTTGCCTTCTTCCATCTCTTCGGGAACCGGCCTTCCCTCAGGCACCTAGTGAATAGTGCCCTGAGGTGTTCGGCCAGTTCCCCGGTGGCCCAAGTCCACGCCTTTCCAGGAATGCCGTCGGGGCCGGGCGCTTTGCCCGCCTTCAGCCTCCTGGCGGCAGCCTGGAGCTCCTCCATCGTGACCCCGAATTCCTCGTCGTCCCACTCCGCGGGAGGCGGAGCGGGTCCTCCGCCGACTCTCTCCCCCTCATCGTCGGGAAAGAGAGTCTCTACGACTTCCTCAAGGAATTCGGGGTCCATAGACTCTGTCGCGGGGGGCGCCCAAGGTCTTAGCTTGTTTAAGACTATCTTATATGGGCGTCCCCACGGGTCTTCCTCCAAATCTCGGAGGAGCTCCTCCCAGGCGCGGTCCTTGGCCACCTTTACCGCACTGGAGAGGGCCCGCTTGGCAGAGCGGTAGCCCTCTCCAGTTTCCTCCACTTCCAGGGGGTCCTGTCGGGCTCTTGCCCTCAGGTACCCTCTTCTGGCGTGGACAGAGGAGCGCCGTAACTCGGCGATCTCCTCTGTCCACCAGTACATTCCTTTGCGCGTGGTCGGCTTGGATCGGGGCATCGCGGCATCACATGCCTGTTTCATGATAGCCCCGATCCTGTCTGCCTGATCCTCCGCGCTGGCAGTGGCTTCCCGCAATGTTCCCTCCTCCCATAGAGCAGCGTGTACCGCTGCTCGGAACAGATCGCGGTCGGCCTTGCGCCACTGCCATCTCGGGAACATTCCTCGCGTCTCTTTCCGACGCTCCACTATTTCCCGAGGGGTGGTCGAGAGGGAGAACTCCACGTATTCGTGGTCTGACATGGTCTCTACCCCCTCGACCACCCACCACCCCGAGGCACGGCGGCATCCCTCCGGGTTCACCAACGTAACGTCTACGATGGATCCCCCATTGTGCCTGACGCATGTCCATGTGCTCCCCCTGTTTAGGGGGAGCATGTGCCTCTCTGCTAGCCACTCCTCCAGGTCCCTGCCCCGACCGTTCGTGACCGGGGATCCCCATGTCGCCGACTTGGCGTTGAGGTCCCCAGCCACGACTATCGGGGCGGGACCGAGTCCGTTCAGGCGCATCCCGATTTCGTCGAGGATGTCCTGGAACTCTGCCCTGCTTCTGTTAGGGGAGACGTAGGTGCTTACGACAACCACCCGTCCCCACCTAACTATAACGAAGCCATCCCCGGCTGCCAATTTGGCGCAGGGTTCGGGGTCCTTCGTCTGACGCCACGTTGCCGCGGCGAGGCCGCACCGACTTACCGCCCAACACGGATGGTTGTCCGGTACCCGGTACGGCTCCGCTATGATACCCAAACCGCTGTCGCGCTCTGCCATGGACTGTAGGAAAAGATCCTGGGCAGCGCGACAGCGGTTCAGGTTGGCCTGAAGGACTTTGGATGTGGGTGTATTGGCCATTACATTGGCACATCCGAGTCCTCCCTCTCCTTCCCCGTTACCCCTTGTTCACTAGGGGTTTTTTCTTTTTCTGCCGTTCCCTTCCCTGGCGGGTTGTCGGCCTTCCTACCTGCCGATTTTTCCCTCCTCTTCCTCTGATCCCTCTTCTTCTTCGAGGATTCGTCGGGATCATCCGAGGGGCGTTTGGTCGCCTGTTTGGCTCCCTTCTCCTTCTCGGATGTCTCCCTCATCGGCACATCCTGGTCCAGTTGTGTCGATTGGGTGGCCTTTCGTCCTGGCTTCCGCTTCCTTTTAGCGGAGGAGCAGGCCTTACCCCCGGCTCGGTGATTGGAGGGCCTCCCCAGGTCAGCGCAGACCGGGCACTTCACGTCCCCGCTTCAGTCCCTGGCAACATGGCCCTCCTCTCCACACCTATAGCACCTAGTGCCTCTATCTACTTCGCTGGTGCAGGTGGCTCTCACGTGCCCGCCCTCCAGGCATTTGAAGCACTGGAGGGGGCGTACCGTGAGCACCTGCACCCTGACTGAGAACCAGCCCAATTGGAGCCGGTTCTTGTTTTGCTGGATCGCCCTAACTGCGGCGATCGGGCATCTGACCCAGGCTGTTTTTAGCCTGTTCGTCCCTGCTCTGAGTGCCCCCACCTGTACTTGGGTGGGTGGGCACTTTCCCAATTCCGCGATGGTCGCGGCGATTTCCCCTTGGGAGATCGAATCCTCGATATCGAGGATTCTAATTTCTCCCGTTTTTACTGGTCTACTGACCGTAACTCCTTCCCTTCCAGCAAAGAGTGCGCTCATGCTGGCGGCTAATTTATCCGCCCTTTCAGCGCCCTCCTTGCCGGGCAGCTCTATTAGCAGAGCCCCTGTCTGGGTCCTCTTGGGTTTCAGCGGACCCTCGATCCCATTATCCTTGAGCGAGATCCTGTTCCTAGCCTCCCTCATGAGGACTTCGTACTCCCCCCGGAGGCTAGTCAGGACTACCGCCGCCGTCCTTGGTGGTTTACCAATCTTGGCGGCCCCGCTTGTATCCTTCCCCGTGCCTTTCCCACTTCCTCCTCGAGTGGGCTGTGACCTATCATTGGCTCTTTTGCCTGTGTCCCGTCCCTTTGCAGCCTGTCCTTTCTTTTGCTGCTGCTGCTGCTTTTGTTTCCCCTGTTGGGCCTGCTTCGGCAGCACCTTCCCTTCCTTGTTGGTCTTTCTTTTGACCACTTCGACCCACGTCGATTGCGAGGGGGCTCTCTCCGGGAGCGGGGCGGCCGGCAACGCCACGCCGGCCCCCGCGTCCACGGTCGTGTCCCCTCCTCTCGCGGGTCTGAATATTGTGGTTGGGGCTATCCCCTCCCTCCCTTCCGGTCCCTTCTTCCCGCCTTTTCCAGCCGTCGTGGCTTTATTGCGGGACTGCGTCTGGGCTGGCTTCGGCCCTTTGCCTGGTCGTGCCTTCTTCCTTATTCCCTCTGTTCGAGACGGCGTTTCCACCGTTCCCGATCCTCGCGCACTGCCGGTTGCCAGTGTGCTTACCACCGTGACCAGGGTCTCAAGCTGCGATGTCAGCTTGTTCAAAGTGGCCTCCATCGCATCCACTCTTCTCAGCACATCCCTGTCACCGGCTCCTGAGACCCTCCGTCCCGTCGCGTCCGCGTTTTCAGATTCCGTGCTCATTACCGCAACTGCCTCCGGTTCGGTGACCATCACGGTGTCTTCTCCTTCCGGGGGGATGGCAGCCTCTATAACCGCTGGTGGCTTCCCTCCCAGCGAGGGTCTCATCACCGCGGGGGCGCCTTCCCTGGCTACCTCCATCAACAGGCGCAACCTGTTTCTTTCGGCGGCCTCCTTCTCTTTCATCTCCTTTTCCTCAAGCTCGAGCCTTTCTCTCTCCCTCAGGATCTCCTCCCTCTGCTTCTCGAGATCCTGTTTCTCTCTCTCTAACCTTTCCCTCTCTTTTCTCCGCTCATCTTCTTCTTCAGAAGACGAGTCGTCCCTCAGGGGGTTTATCCTCATCCCTCTGTGTCGCTTCTTCTTAGGGGCCACTTCCTGGAGTCGGTCCGACGAAGCTTCGTCCACCGTCTCCACCTCCATGACCCGCCTGTCGCTCTCCTCCGCGCGTCTCCGCAATTCAGCCATCTCCTCGCGGAGCCTGGCGTTCTCACTCCTCATCTCCTCGAGGAGCTTGGCATTCTCACGCCTCAAGTCCTCGACTTCTACGTCCTTCACTATCGGCTCCTCCGCTCTCATTCGGTTGACAAGGTGGGCCGCTGCAGCCGTGATCATCGCGGCTGCCGAATTGAGGCTTTTCCTGTCTCCCCCTCTGAGCGTGTTACTCGTGGAGTTCACCTTGTCCACGGTGGACACTTGTTCGATGATCCTCCTCGCGAGGTCCTCCACCGGGGCGCTTTTGAGCTCCTCGATGTACCTTTTCTCAGCCACCTTGCGGTTCTTAGAGAGATTCGCCGCTATGCTGGGATCGTCCAATTCCCTTAATCTTCTCTCCTCTTCCAGGCGTTCTCGTTTGGCCTTTTCCGCCTTCTTAACTTCGAAGTCGCCTGTTGTGATTGACCTTCTCGGGCCTTTTTTCTCTTCCTCTCTTTCCCTGGCCTTTCCTTTTCTCTCCTCCTCTCTTTTTTTTTTGGGCCTTTCGCAGGACTCGGTTGTCCGTCCGACTCGTCACTCGACGCAACTACGCTGATGACCTCGAGGGGGTTATCCCCCGCTCCTTGCTCCTTTTCACTGTCACTCTCTCCAGAATCGCGGACTCTTCGTCGCGATCTGCTCCGATCCTCCTCAGGGCGGCACACACTGCGACTGCCCCTCTTCCTGAGGCGAGAGAGCCTTTCTTTCTCATCACCCTTCTGCGCGAGGATGTCTTCCACCACCACTCGCGGGTTGTAGCGTTTGCCCGCTTTAGCGCACTTAGGACCGGCGTTCTTGCCGGGTTTGATCGTGCGCTCTCTACTCCCCTTCCTTGAGTGGGAGCCTTGGCTCCCTTGAGCGATAGCCGATTCCTCACCCAGGCTCGCCCTCAACCTGGATGACAGCCCGTCGTCGGATGACGACATGGGGGCAGCCGGGACGGTACTGCTCCCACGCCGGTCACTGGCCGTCCGATCGACCTGTGACGGTAACTTACACTTCGTTACGTCGTCCATTGCATATTTGTTTTGGTGGTGGTTTGTTTTCGGGGTACCTTCCCCTAGGCTGGTTGCCCCACCAAGGCTAACGAGCCCAGCCTGCCCGAGCTCGGGTATCCCCGGGTTCGCCAAACCCGTATCGAGGACGCCTCCCCGGAGATTTCCGGGAAGCCGCCCCCGACCCGTGAGGCCACGCCCACCGATCGACGCCGACGCCTGAGACCCCCCCCCCCCCCCCCACCCACGCACGACGAGGGAAGCCGGCCGAGCCGAGGCTCGATCCCGGCACCGGCCGAGTAAACTCGATCCCGGCCCCCGCCGCACGCGAGAATAGGGGAAGAACAAGGCCCCACCGCCGACGCCACCAACGGGCAATCCAACGCGCCGCCGGCCTGTACATCCGGCGGCTAGACCCGTCGGCCCCGACCTGGGAATATGTCCCAGCGGCCCGACGGGTCTCCCACCCAGGCAGCCCGACCCCGGCCTCCGAATACGTCGGAGCGGCTCGGGACTGCCCTCCGTGTTGAGGACACCGTGGGACCACGTCCCTGGTGTGCACGTCCCCAACACGGGCCTCCCCTCCGGTCGTCCCTGCACCTTACGTACAGGGACTCCCGAAAGGGGGTTACCCCCGTCTCCCCTGCCGGAGCACCGGCGTGCAATGGGTCACGAGACGAGGGTCTTCCCACCTCCTCGGCGAGACGGCATCCCTGCCCGCCTCGGGGGTGAGGACCTCCCACCCGGATCCCCTGAGAGACCCCAGCAAAACCTCTCCCGCCCCGCCGGAGCACCGACGTGCAATGGACGAGAGAGGCCCGCTCCCCCCTTGACGAGTCCGAATCCCCCGACCTGCCGGATCACCGGCGTGCAATGGTCGAGCGATTCGAACCCACCCTACGGTTTTTCATCGTGGTTTTCCTTCCTCTAGGCCGGCGGGAGGAGTAGAAACTCCCCCCTAACGGTCCCGGCCGACCGGGCGATTGTAGTCAGGGCCGCCAACCCCTACCGGCGATTGGGACCAGCCCGAAGGCCAGTCCCTAAGGGAGTCGCCGGGCTCCCATTCTTCCCGCCTCTCCGGACTTGGTCCGGTGGCAGGAAGGGTGGAATCTTGGACCCCGCACCTCACCGACAGGCCACCGCGGTGACTTCTGTGAACAGAAGTCTCCGGTCATGGCCCGTCGGATCCGAACGGGGAGCCCCCTCGCCACGCCAAGGCGTTCCACCACGAGGGAGACACCTGACCTTGCAACCGCACGCTTCCCAATCGCAGCCCCTGCGTAAAGGGGCACCCACAGGTGTCTGCGCGATGGTACGAAGACCGGTTTTCCGAGCGCGAGGCCCGGCAGGAGGACAAGCGGACGACCTGGTGCCGCACGAGACACAGTCACCGCAAGGCGACAGGCGCTCCGAGGACGGAGGGTGGAAAACGATTTCCCGTCCGGCGCAATTAGTCTTAAGTCACTTTGTAATCCCGTAGTATAAGTTTTGGCCATAAAGGCATTAGTTTGAGTATAGCGCAGTAAGCGCATTATAGTTCAGAGAAAACCGATTCAATTTTTGTTTGGTTAAAGGCTCACGCATCAATTAGTTTTGTTTATACGCAGACGCGCGAATCGGTTGTGGAGAAGCGCGGAAAATACAGGCCTAAGCCACACGTAATCTTCGTCGCGATCACGCGAATGTAATTGCAGGAACCCGGGGCATCGTTTAAACGAACCCGCGTCGGGGTGCAATGACGCGTTCGCAAACGGCCAAACGGAAGGGCCGCCACAAGTAGAATCACGCTCAATTCGTTGCCCGAGACCTGGGACACGCTTCCCGCGAGTCGGCGTCAAAATCCGGTAACGCGTTAAAGAAATAGCGAAGGAAGCGTCTTCGTCGAGAACTGTCGATAGAAATCGAGAAGTAGGAACGCGGTAGAAGTAATCCGCAGGTCGGCGTCAAAGTCCGTCGACGCAGTAGGGAAATAGCGAAGGAAGCGTCTTCGTCGAGAACTTTCGATAGAAATCGAGAAGTAGGAACGTGGTAGAAGTAATCCACAGGTCGGCGTCAAAGTCCGTCGACGCAGTAGGGAAATAGCGACGGAGACGTATTCGTCGAGAAGTTTCGACGAAAAGCGAGAACATAGAACGTGGTAGAAACGATACGCGAGTCGGCGTCAAAATCCGTCGACGCAGTAGGGAAATAGCAACGGAGACGTATTCTTCGAGAAGTTTCGACGGAAATCGAGAACACAGAATGTAGTAGAAGCAATACGCGAGTCGGCGTCAAAGTCCGTCGACGCGGTAGAGAAGTAGCGACGGAGACGTGTTCGTCGAGAAGTTTCGACGAAAATCGAGAACACAGAACGTGGTAGAAGCAACGCGCGGGTCGGCGTCAAAGTCCGTCGACGCAGTAGAGAAATAGCGACGGGGACGTGTTCTCCGAGAACAAATGGAACTTTCGGGACGTGCGAGACCTGGTGTAAGCGAATCTCGGGCCGGCGTCGTGCTCCGAGCACGGACAAGCGAAATAGCGATAGGGACATCTTCCCCGGGAACGCGGTACCGGGAACGATGTACTAGGTCGATAGAACCACGGCGATGAGGTCGGCGTCAACGGCCGACACCCTCGATGTCACCCGGACATCATCTCCGAGGAATTCACCCGGAATCATAATCAGGGGCTTCCCCGAAGGGTTGCGCATAGGTCGGCGTCGACGTGGAGCCAAAACGGCGAAACGTCGAAACCCGGTGCAGCGGCATCGAGAGCGGCACCCTTCGAGAAGGTACTGGCGGTGGAAACTTCCATCGGAACCTTCCAGAACGTTGGCACCAGGGGATCGCATGTGATCACCTACGCCGTACGCGAACGTTCTCGAAGGAGAAAGCGCGGAGTGGGGGTATCGCGCAAAAGTGGGGAGCCCGAGAGAGCGACACAGCTCTTGGCAGTCTATCGGGGATCGTCGAAGCGGCACCACGCTGCGAGCGCGAGTAGAGATTTCGGAACTTAGAATATTCTCGAAAGTCCATCGGGACTTAGAATATTCTCGACACGCGAACATTCTCGAAGTGCCGCCGACATCCGTAACAACCGGTAACGCCCGCGAAACGCGTTAAGTGCTCACTCATTACACGAAGTGAGAGGTACCGAGCTACCAATTAACATCATTAATTAATCATCAATTTCGAACCGTCGATACTTAGAAAATTTTCGGGCATCGCGAGCTGTCAATTCTCACGATACTAAAGAGAGGATTACGGGCGGCCGTTCGTGACGAATGATTATTGTGAACAACACCTGTGAAGAATTAAATGAATAAATTGTTTCATTTATAATAAATATTTATCAACAATTATTTCGAAATACTTACCCTATACTTACCTCGTACGTCGTCGTTGATCCATCGGAGTCCATCCTGGTCTGCGGCGAAGCTGGTATCCTGGTGCAGCAGTGGTGCTCATCCATCGTTGTCGGAAACCTGAAAATAAGATAGATTAGTTATTCGGATAATTCGATTGATACTTACCTTATCCTTCTCGGTGGGTTGAAGGTCAAACCGAGTGGCGACCGTGAAAAGGCAGACATATTGCGCATCCCTGACCTCTAACTGACCGTGTCCGGTTACAACCTAACCTGACCTTGCGACCGCACACCTACCGTTCACGCATGCTTGACGCCAGGTCGTTGAAGGTACTCGTTGAGCGGCTGCCGGAGCATGAGCTACGACAACTGTCGGCCCAGCGGACCAACAGGGCCGACAAAGGTAAGACGCGCGCGGCGGCGGACATGCCGTCCCTTGAGTCCCCAGAGGCGCCCGTGGAGAGGCAGGAGCCCGCGGCAATCGGAGGGGCACGGGAAACAGTCCCGGCAGGCGACGGCCCCAGACGACCGGAGGAGCAGCTGTCAGACGACAGCTTCCGGAGTCCCGAGTCCGGCGAGGATTCCCCGCTCATGTGAGCATCCGGCGCTCCGAGGGCGGTGACGCGCGAGACCCGCCCGGCGCAAAATTAGATGTAAGTTAGGTGTAAGGACATGCCCGTTGGCAGATTTTAAGTTAAACAGCGACGCCGGGTGCATAAGGCCCGAGCGTGACGGTTCCGCAGTTATTTTAAGTTAGGCCCTTGCGAGTATTTTCGGTTCCTTGTATTCCCTTTTATTTTTATTTATTATTCCCCGCGGCGGAGCCAACGCATATAGCGGGAGGCACGGCAAGGGCCACACGTAATCTTCGAAACCGAGTGGCGCGCACAGCGTCCTTGGGACGTAATCGAAACCGGAGGATGGGTCCGGGAATTCGGTAAATAGTGTCGCGAGGCGCGGAAACGGGGCCCCTGACACATAAACGAAACCCCAGAAGAAATCAGGGCCGGGCGGCATTGAAATCCGGGGGCCCGTACGAGAAATCGGGAACCACGCGGGGACAGCGGTAAAGTAGATCTCTGACGCGGGGTCGGTATGTCCGGTGGTCAGCTAAATCCGGAACCACGCGTCATCGCCGGGAAATAGGTATCCCTGACGCACGAGGGAGTCCCGATAAGTCGTCAGAGGGGGTCGGCGTCGAGCTCCGGGTACGGGTACCCGAGTTAGCGGACCGGTCCGCGATTACGCGAACGGCGCATCATCTCCGGGGAAGGGACGTCGAAACGTGTTCCCCGGGGCCCCAATAACGGTCAGGGGGGGTCGCCGTCGAAATCCGACGTGGTGCAGGTCACCCGGACGTCTTCCACGAGGAAGTCGCCCGGATGCCTCATTAGGAGGCCAAAAGCTACGGTGCGTGCGAATCGGCGCCGTCGGCAAGCGAAAATTACCGGAGTTGCGAAACCACTATCCGGGAGCGTGTAGAGAGAGACGCGAGCAGTGTACCCGCGGTGGAAATTTCCGTGGGAGCGTTCCGGAACGTTCCAGAATGTTCGAGAACCTTCGAGAGCATTCGGGAGCGTTCGAGAAGGCGAGAGCCGGCACGGCCTGGTACCGCGACGTAGCATGGCCGCGGAGTGGGGGCCGTCGGGCAATGGTGGGGAGCTGCGGAGAGCTACGCCGCTCGAGGCAGTCTCTCGTGGATCGTCGTGGCGGTAGGGAAAAATTCCGTGACATATCCGTGTTCTCGCGAATGCGTTGCTAGTGCGCGAAATTGCTTACCCCGACATCCGAAACAAACGGGAACGCCCGCGAAACGCGTTATTGTTCGTCATACATCGGCGAAACGGTGCTGCGTCACCGAAAATTGCTTGTGAGCCATTTGGCGAAAGGGCACTTGTGTTTGTCGATTAATGTATCACGTATATCGTGAAGCGTAGTTATAAGTGGATAAATAATCACGCCTGATTATTCAAGTGAGTGCGATTGATCGGTTTATTAAAGTGAAAACCCGAGAAATTGAGAATTGCGCATTTTCACGGACCAAGGTCGGTGAAAGTCAAGTGTCAGCCATCTTGTGAACCAACGAGATAATTGCATAAATAATCAAGCCTGATTGTTGCTGGGAAGTGGATTCGGCGTCAGCACGGTGAATATTCCGAATTTATCGCATATTAACGAAGTTTCGTGACCAAGGTTAAGAAAGGTCACCGTGGTCAGCCATCTTGCGAACGGAACCGCGTAGTGAATTTGTGATCGCGCCTGATCGTTGTTAACAAGCTAATTAAGAGTCAGTACGGCGAATTTTCGTGAATTATTGCAAATTAGCGAAGTTCCGTGACCAAGGGCAAGAAAGGTCATAGTGGTCAGCCATCTTGCGAACGGAACCGCGTAGCGAATTTGTAATCGCGCCTGATCGTTGTTAACAAGCAAATTAAGAGTCAGTACGGCGAGTTTTCGCGAATTATTGCAAATTAACGAAGTTCCGCGACCAAGGGCAAGAAAGGTCACAATGGTCAACCATCTCGAGAACGGAAGTGCGTAGCGAAATTACAATCGCGTCTGACCGTTATTCGCGAGTAGATTAAACATCAGTGCGGCGAGTTTTCGTGATTTAATGCGAATTAGCGAAATTAGCGTACCACAGCCAATGATCGGGGGAGTGGTCAGCCACCTTGCACGCCGTCGGTAATTAGCAACTAACATCCAGTCCTGACTATTGCTAAGGACCTAAATAAACGTCAGTACGGCACAGTTTTGCGATTTATTGCGTTTTAAGGAAATTAAATTACCACCGCCAGCGAGGTGCATAGTGGTCAGCCATCTTGTATACCATTGGTGTCTAACAATAAATACCCATGCCTGACTATTGTTAAGGACCTAGATAAACGTCAGTACGGCACACTTTTGCGATTTATTGCGTTTTACGGAAATTAACTTACCACCGTCAGCGAGGTGCACAGTGGTCAGCCATCTTGTATACCATTGGTGGTTAACAATAAATATCCATGCCTGATTAGTGTTAGGGACCTAAATAAACGTCAGTACGGCACACTTTTGCGATTTAATGCGACTTAACGAAGTTAACTTACCACCGGTAGCGAAGGCCATAGGTGTAAGCCAACAGGCACACCGAGTACATCCACGAGTAGGAAGCAGCAATTGCATGTCCGTTGGGAGTAGTAGAAGCGGCAGCACTGCGTAATAAAACGAATTTATTAATTGTAACAGAGATAGCTTACCATCGATAACGCGAAACACTTGTATCACTTGTACATCATTCCACCAACGCCTGCGAACAGAACAAGGCGCAGTATTGATGAAACTGAATAAATATTTCATCATTATATTGAATACGAAGAAATACTCAAGTTTACTTACCTGATACTTACCATCCAGCGGCGATCCCTCGAAGTCCCTCGGCGATCCTGGTATGCAGCAACGGCGATGATCCGGGAGTCCACAGTAGCGACGATAGGGGAGAACCTGAAAATAAAAGAGAATTAATAAACTTCGAGACATTTCGGAAAATCAATACCTACCTTCTCGGTTGGCGGGTGAAACCGAGTGGCGACCGTGTGTTATAGGACACATCGCGCGGACCGAGCCTCCATACCTCCGTGTTCGGTCACAACCTAACCTAACCTAACCTGACCTAACCTGAAGCCGAAGGCTTCGCTGACTCCGGTTTCCTTGTCTTCAGCGTCAGTAGACAGTGACGCAGCAGCAGTAGCGGGCGTTCCAGAGCAACAGGCGCCTATGGAGGAGCAATCGCCGCTGAAGGTTCAGGAAACGCAGGCCCAGGAAGGAGACCATCTATACACTATGGCGCAGTCGGAGCTGATGGAGCAGCGAGATACGCCAGAGAAGACCAAGGAGACAGACGATGCTCCAGCGGGAGCGAATGACGCGTTGATAGAGCGATTAATGTTAGAGAGCGCGAATCTTGATATTCCACCAATCGCCGCGATTACGGAGATAAACGGGGAGGAAATCGAGTAAACTCGAGATACCGCGTCATATTAGATAGTAAGGATGTACATACGTTCTATATATTTTATATTTCATTTTATTTTATATAGCGAGACATAGAGACGCATAAGCGTACGTCAAGATAGAGTTTAGTTATTTGCGTTTTAAAATACTCAGGGAGTATATATATATGTTTTAGTTATGACGAAGGCTAGACGATAGTCTTGAGAAATGACGTTCTTGATTTTAATTGATTTTATTTACCGTTTGAATACGTTAAATTTTAGTTTACTCACCAGGGCATCTATGATGACGTAGAATGGCAATTAGTCCAAAGCGCTGAGGTGACCTATAAATAACAGATATAATGCGACATTAGCATGTAGGGCGTGATAGATTAACGCAGTAGCGAGAATGACGTAGAGAACAGAGTATTGCGTACCTACATTATACTTACTTTTTATATTTACCGTTGATTATCCCACGATGATCCAGCCGGAGCGCGTTACCTGCAAATAAAAAAGAAAAATTAGAAAAGAGACGCTAAAGTTACTTACCTCGTGCAATATAGAGTTGTAAAGAACGATAATATGAATAAAGATAGAAGAGACGCATATTGTGCGAAATAGCCGACAAAAGGTAGCGAGCGACGTAGATCGACATTTCTGGATCGGGTGAACATTATTTGTTTAATTAGAGTTAATTTTAGTGATAAGACTCACGAATTACATGTGTGAAGGTTATTACGCAGTTTCAGGGTTAAAACTTAATTTTTGATGACGCCGTAGAGCTAAGAACGTAAAATCGTTAATAATAATAAATTCGGTGATTTTATTGTTTATCATCCGGAATCTAGAGTGCAGAAGCATGGTAAAATTAATAACAAGTCGATAAACGAGATGGTAAACAATTTGCGTATTTTGGACAATGATAACATGGAAACTGCATGATAAGCTGTTTGAATAACCCGCGCTTGTCCCACATGGAAACGGTACGAAATCATAAAAGTTACCAAGATCTGGGAAAGTTACTGACCATGCACCACGCAGGCGCAAGAAATGAAGTTGGTCAAATGTGTAACGGACTCATGGTCTTTCGTCCATGACACCTCGTGAGGAGAACATCGTTCGTACCGTCGTGCGCGAATCGAAAAGAATCCGTCGAGTGGGCGAAAGTATCCGGGCGCGTACGTTATCCGCGGGCTTCCTTGTAAGCCAGTAAACGTTCGGGAAGTAATATTTTTCCGAATCACACACGGCAAGTGTGAAATATTGATCTTTCGTCTAAGAGATCTCGCCGCGATAATAATCCGTCGAGTGGCGAAAGAATCCGGGCGCGTACGTTATCCGCGAGCTTCCTTGTAAGCTAGTTAACATCCGATTATAATTGTAATTCGGATTACACAGTAATTGTGAACGAAAACATACGGCAAACGTATATCACGGAAAGTGATGCAATCGGGCGTGGCACACGAACATCCGTTGTAATCCAGTGCAATCCGTGAATAATAAATATTTATTTCTTGTTATTTGTTAAAATTAAGAAAAATAGCAAGTTATTTTCCCTCGAAAATCCATTTCCCAGCGAGTGCTATCCGATTACGTAAGATCTGTGCGCGATCGCGTAAATCTCGTGATCGATAAAAACGCGTGATAGCAGCGGAAGTACGTGAAGCTGAGGAACGAGAGGAAGTCAATCGCAGCTACCGGAAGTAAGCCGAGCTGATAAGCGTTCTTCGTTATCGCTAATAAAAACGAAGTGGCGACCGTAACTACGTACCAGTGAGTACATTTGATGAATTCTTAACACTGTTCACTACATGTCCGGTCACAACCTAACCTAACCTAACCTGACCTAACCTGACATCATACCTAATCCTGCTTAGAATTCGAGTTCCATCTTCGCTGATCATTACTGCCGGTGGGTAACCGCCATCTTCAAGATGCCTTTTTAGTTCTTTGAAACGAAATTCCCCTTCTATAACAGGCTGAGTGGCAGAATTAGTGACCTTGCTCAAAGTTGAAATTGAAGGAAGTCCGAGGTTTTTCTGCAAAACTTCATACAGCCATCTACCGCCTACAAGGAATACAAGACTAGCAAACTTGGGAACAATTTCTTCTTTGTACCTAAACCCATGGACACTTCTTCTTGCATTTTCCGCTGCTGTTCTAACGAGAGCACTAAGAATTTTTGATGGTATGCTAGATAGGTGGTCTGTTTGCTTTTGCTTTACCAACTGTTCTGATAAATTCAATAAAGTTTTCCGAAGTTCTGAATTTTCTGTCAACAGCTTCTCGTGGTTATTTAAGCAGGGAAAAAATGATGTGATGCAAGGATAATTCTGCGATACCCTCTCTAGAGACCGCTTATTTCTGGCAGCACGGGAATACTGTTCTAATTTCCACTTATTTGAACAAGGTTGGAGCTGAGATGACTTCACTGACTTTGCACGGAGGTGTCCTGCTCCTTGGATGCCCCCGGAGAAACAAAATTTTCATTTTCATCGTCAGAAAGGAGATTATAATTATGTTGCCTTCTTCTTTTGGGATTCACAACATCATCATCATCAAATTCACCATCTTGAGGAACTGTAGATGAAGACCCTGAATTTGAAACTAGGCTGTGAGACATTTCTGCATTTGAAGTGCCTGCAACTGGGCCTCTTTCAAGCATACTCTTGATGGTAATCTGTGGAGCAGTTTTAACATTTTCGACCGAATGAAAGCGTGAGCAATGCCGACGATAATTAGACAAGAGCCACCGTCCCTGATTAAAATATACAGTTACATTTGAATGTTGCACATTTTTAGTTGCACAGTTTCCAACACTACATACAGGACAATTGATTGAAGCACTGGAAGGCCTTTCATTCTTATGTGCAATGGTGAAAACTGGTTTCTCTAAAACAGACTGATCACTCTCAACAAGATTCTTTAATCGATGGTGTTGGCGAATTGCGTTTGCCTGGCGTAACTCCGGCTTCGCCAATTGGCGTAAGAGGAGGCCGATATCGACCCCGACAGGGATCCGGAGTGCGGAGAATGAGCGGACACTGCTTTACAAGATTATGCACAGCAATCGTTTATTATGCACAGAAATGTTTATTACACAAACTTGTACGGATGCGCGATTACGCAATGCTGAACTTGATGGTCACCACACGCGTGTTGCGAGGGTGAAGCTGCGGACGCCCGGAGGCGTTAATGTCCGTTGCCGCACAGTGAGAGCGGGAACGAGCGCATGAATAGCGCGGTTGCGAGTATCTGTGAGATACGATTCGCGAGTGCACTGATGGCACGACAATTTCTGTTCGGATGCACGACGGGGCGTAAATCCGCGTGGAACGAACTTGCTGAGTTTCACGGAAACACGACGGCGAGGTTCGACTGCGTGAACCGGAGTAGAATTAACGAGACGGGTGCACGTCGGCTGTAGCACCGCTTGAGCCGCCCTTCAATTGCTACTGCGGGACCGGAGCTCTCGCGGGCCCGTTTCCGGAGCATTCGGTGACGCGACAATTGAACAGGCCAATAGGCGCGTTTCGCAGGATCACGAGATCCAGGCGTGAACGGATCGATAGCGCGACGCGAGAGACTGCGCGGTCAGGGGTGACGCGGGGGAGCGGCGCGAAGTCGTCTCGTTCAGGGGGCGGCTCAGGGATGGCGGCAGCGGTATCGATCGCGGTGATCGATCGCGGGGAAAATCCTGAACATACCGCCCGCCGCGAATACCGATTCGCAATAAAGACAGGAGCCGCCGTGACGAATGTGGATCTCGCGCCGCCCGCCATGCGGAGCACTGCGAGTGCTGAAACAAACTTAAGAATTAACAACTTAAACTAGAATTGACAATGTACAGAATTATTTACAGTATATACAGAAATACGGTGCGATTGAGCGCACAATGCTTCGCAGCTATCACGGAATGTCACTCTGGATCATTACGATCGGTATTTACATCAACCGGGAGAAATGACAACCTAACGATCGCGCGTTTGTACGTGGATTTGGCCGTTCTGACCGTAACGACGCGTGTAAGTCTATCCTCGCCAGGGTGACACTCTATGATTCTGCCCAACTCCCACTTGTTCGGCGGAGCTAGTGAGTTTCGCAGAAGTACTAAGCGTCCGACTCGAGCAAGATTTTGAACCTCACGCCACTTGGTACGTTGCTGCAACGTATGCAGATAGTCATTCGACCACAGCTTCCAAAAGCTATCGCGCATTTGCTGAATCAACTGCCATCGAGTGAGACGCGTTTTCTTTTCGTCGAGTAAAGAAGGCGTGGGGGCGCTTGTCAGCGCGGTGGCAATTAGAAAATGACTCGGTGTCATTGCACAATAATCATCTACATTATCGGACATCTGAGCGAGCGGTCGCGAGTTCAGACACGCTTCGATTTTACATAAGAGCGTGGTCAGCTCCTCGAATGTCAGCGTGTATGCTCTGATGACGCGTTTCATGTGAAATTTCACGCTGCGGACGCACGCTTCCCATAGTCCGCCGAAATGCGGCGCGGACGGAGGAATGAAGTTCCAACGAACGCCTTGAGTCGCGGTTTGATTCTGAAAGTTCGGATCGCGTACGGCTCTCTTCCATGCGGCGGATATCTCGCGATGAGCGCCGTGAAAGGTCGTCGCGTTGTTCGAATACATATCACTGGGAACGCCGCGACGCGCACAAAACCGATCGAATGCAGCGACGAACGCGGAAGTCGTACAGTCGCTAACTAACTCTAGGTGCGTGGCTTTCACTGTCATGCACACAAACACGGCAATATACGCCTTTCTCGATTTGTATCCTCGACCGGGTGTAGATCTGACCTGTATCGGTCCGGCATAATCCACCCCGCAATGTAGGAATGCGCGTGACGTCGACGTAACGCGACACGCGGGCAAGTCGCCCATCAACTCGCTCGCGATTTTGGCATTTTCCCGCGCGCATGTGACACATTGATGCAGAATGGCGCGGATTGTTTGACGCGCGCGTAATATCCAGTACGTTTCACGCAGCCGATGCAGCGTGTATTGCGGCCCAGCGTGGAAGGCGCGTACGTGTGTATCGCGTATCAACGCGGCCACTGCCGGATGAGCAGCGAGCACAACCGGGTGCTTTTTGTCGTGCGGAAACGTTGAATGGCGGAGGCGACCGCCAACGCGAATGAGCCCGTGCTCGTCGAGAAACGGGTTTAACGGCAGTAACTTACTGCGTTTCGAGATGCGCTGTGCGCTCTCTAGCTGAGCGTATTCGACAGGGAACAGCTGACGTTGAATGTTCCTCTGCCAAAAGGTGCGCGCGAAATTAATTTCGTCCGGACTGAGCGGTTCCGGCTCGGTTTGCGACGGCGCATTTGACTTGACGCGACCACTTTCGCGAGCGCCCCGAACAAATCGCATGACGTAAGCGGTGACTCGCACCAGCTTGTTCCACGACGAGAATCTCTCGCCGAGATCCCATCGATCGCGAGATTGCATGAGGTGCACGGGAGCGCGAACTCGCTCTTCCGGCGGTGTTTCCTGCGAATCTGATTGAGGCTCAGATGGCCATTGATCGGACGAAAGTTTGAGCCAGTCAGGCTCTGTCCACCACAAGGGTTGATTTATAAGATTTTCCGGGGGCGTGCCTCGCGACACGAGATCGGCCGGATTTTGTTGTGAGGGCACGTGATGCCACTCGACGTTCGGCAGTAGGGTTTGTACCTCGTGAACCCGATTTGCGACGAATGTTGGCCATCGGGAAGGAGGCTGCGAAAGCCAGGCTTCCGTAACCTTTGAATCGGTCCAACAGTGGTACGATTTAATCGCGATTGTGAGAGCAGATCGGATCGCGTCGATTGCACGCGCGAGAAGGACCGCGGCGCTAAGCTCCAGTCGAGGAATACTCATGGGTTTGAGCGGCGCTACTTTCGATTTTGACATGAGCATCGTGACTTCGACTGTTCCGTCGATGTGCGTAACTCGTAGATAAATGACCGCTCCGTATGCGGAGGCAGACGCATCGGCAAACCCATGAATTTCAGCGCTGAGCGTATCGGATCCGTAACCTGTCCAACGCGGAATCGAGATTTGTTTCAATAGAGGCAATTGAAGATAGTAATCTCTCCATTTTCGGAGGAGATCGTCAGGGATGACGTCGTCCCATTCACAGCGAAGCAGCCAGAGCTGCTGCATGAGAATTTTCGCGGTGATGACCACGGGAGCCATTCAGCCGAGAGGGTCGAAAATTCGAGCGATAGTCGAAAGAATTGATCGTTTCGTGTCGGGGACCGACTCTACAAGCGTGACGTCGAATTGAAAGACGTCCTTGTGGGGATCCCACTTGAGACCGAGCACTTTGAGACGCTCGTCAGATTCGAGCGTTATGGCGGAAGCTAGGCCATGATCCTGAGGATCGATGCCTTCGAGCAATACAGGATTGTTACTCGCCCATTTGCGTAGATGAAATCCTGCTCTTTTCAAGAGAGAGATTAATTGATCTCGCGTTTGAAGCGCGAGAGGTATATCGTCTGCACCGAACACACAGTCGTCGACGAATGTGTGCAGCTGCAAAACCGGAACAGCTAACGGGAATTCCGCGCCCTCGTCTTTGGCGACTTGTTCGACCACACGGAGGGCGGCATTCGGCGCGTTCGCGTTACCGTATGTGACGGTTAGTAAGAGATAGGCTATCAATGGCGAGGTCGGAGTGGGTCGCCATAAGATTCGCTGATATTTCACGTCGCAGGGGTGGACGAGAATTTGGCGATACATCTTGGCGATGTCGGCGGTGAAGACAAATCGATATTGCCGCCATCGCAAGATAATGAATGACAACTCAGGTTGCAACTTGCGGCCAACCATGAGATGATCGTTCAAGGAAAGACCATTGGAGGTCGGATGAGAGGCGTTGAAAACAACGCGTAAACGAGTTGTCGAGCTGTGCTCGCGTATAACTGCGTGATGCGGTATGTAATATACCTGACCATCGGAAGGGTCGTCTCGCGGCGCCTTGACCATGTGTCCGAGACGCTCGTATTCCGCGAGAAATTCGTTGTATTCCTTTGCGAGATCCGGATTTGACCGCGACTCGAGACGCGAATACAACGCGATTGCGGACGATTTCGATTCGCCTATGTTGATAGGGGGCCCCGATTTGAACGGCAACCGCACTATATATTGCCCATTGGGGGCACGAGAATGCGTCGATACGAAATGCTCTTCGCATCGAATCTCTTCCGGTGAGAGATGAGTTTGCTGAGGAAGTTCTTCGACCTCCCAGAAACGTCGCAACTGGTCGGAGATTTCCGATAGCACCGTGCAGTGGTGCGTTTGAATGCGAGCCGGCCGTGACTGCGACGGTACCGGCATCGGGCCGGACAGGAACCATCCGAATATAGAGTTTTGAGCGACGGGCTCATGAGGGGCGCGACTACGGACTTCCGGAAGTAAGATCGCGCCATACAAGTCAGCACCGATGATGACGTCAATCGGCGCGGCGCTAGTCGGATCGTTGTCGGCTAGCGAGAGTTCGCGAATGTACGACTTCTTGGTTATATCCGGCACTCTGTGCGGAATGTAAGTCGTAAGCGACTTGAGAACAAGAGCGGAGACGGAGGGCCGCGGGCCCGTGCCGTCACGCGCTGACACGTAAACGGTAGCTGCGCTGCGTGCGGTGGCAGCGGTCTCGCCGATCCCAGTGATAGAGACGGAGACGCGCGTACGCGGGAGACGCAATCGCTGAGCTAAACGTTCGGTGATCAAAGTTGTAACGGAACCTTGATCCAATAACGCACGAACTATACCATGTCGACCGTTGAGACTGCTCACCTTGATCCAGGCAGTGGCTAGCAAAATATTCGATTTCGAAAAGCTCGTGTGAGCCAATAAATGTGACGTTACTTCGTCAGTTGAATCTGTTTTCGCGTCCGCGGATGAAGGTGAGTTCTCGGTTGTCGAGCTATTGTTATTCACATCCGTCGTATGAAGAAGCGTATGGTGCTTCTGCTGACATTGACGGCATGTATTCTTGCTTGAGCACGCATCGCGAGTATGCCGTGTGCTCAGGCAATTGTAACAACAATGAAACTTCTTCGCGAGATCACGTCATTGACGACGCTTTTGTTTTGAAAGTCCGGACAAGCGGACAAGAAATGCGTCTTTTGACACATGGGACACTTGTTCGTACAGGCATTAGCTGCGTGAGCTTGAACTGAGGAATGTTGTTTATTGCCCTTGACTTGAGGCGAAGCCGGGAGAATATTCTCGAGCGCACGTATTCGCGACTTTAAGAAATTATCAAGTTGCTCGTATGTGGGATAATCTAACGTATCTCCAAGTTTTAATTCCCATGCTTTACGGGTGCCTTTATCAAGCCTTTGTACTAGCAAATAAACCAACATGTCGTCCCATGTGTCAACCGCACGGCCGAGGTTTTTTAGAGACTGAATCGAAACGCTTGCTTTATCGCGCAACGCGGTAAGAGCGGCGGCGGAATCTGAGGTCGCTTGGGGAAGCGTATTCAGAACATGTATGTGCTCGTGCACCAACCGTCGACGATTGTCGTATCGCGCGAGCAACAAATTCCACGCGATTTTGAAATTTGCATCGGTCAATGCCAGATTGCGTATGGCATCGCTGGCCTCGCCTTTCACGCACGAATGCAGATATTGCAAACGACTGACGTCGAGCAGGTCTCGATTGTTGATTATTAACGCGGTGAATTGATCTCGAAATGCTTCCCACTCGCGAAACTCCCCCGTGAATTTCGGTAAACTGATACGCGGGAGGTGCGAGAGAGCGAACGCGGAAGGATCTGAGCGCATAGTCGATGACGCAAATGATTTGTTCGGACTCACGACCGGCTCCAACTCCTCCAGGCACTCCGCCATGTAGTCCGCCGCTGTCTGGTACTTCTCTTCGCAGGTCTCGTACTGCTGCTCCTTGAAGTAGTCGTGATTCGCTCTTTCCGCGACGGGAATAGCGGCCAGGAGGGCGAAGTGTCCACCGTCGATGTTGGCCCAGGAGTCCTTCAGGTCGCTAATTCGACTGCGAATCTTCGCCGCAGTCAAATTGTTTTTGCCGATTTTTCTGAAGTTTTCCAGCGCGCGATCGACTTTTCGCAATCGCTGGAGCTGCCGTTCGAGCAGTTGATACGCCATGGTGGTTGAGTGTCACTCCGATCCGGCTCGAAGGACCAGTTTTTTTGTGTTGGCGAATTGCGTTTGCCGGGCGTAACTCCGGCTTCGCCAATTGGCGTAAGAGGAGGCCGATATCGACCCCGACAGGGATCCGGAGTGCGGAGAATGAGCGGACACTGCTTTACAAGATTATGCACAGCAATCGTTTATTATGCACAGAAATGTTTATTACACAAACTTGTACGGATGCGCGATTACGCAATGCTGAACTTGATGGTCACCACACGCGTGTTGCGAGGGTGAAGCTGCGGACGCCCGGAGGCGTTAATGTCCGTTGCCGCACAGTGAGAGCGGGAACGAGCGCATGAATAGCGCGGTTGCGAGTATCTGTGAGATACGATTCGCGAGTGCACTGATGGCACGACAATTTCTGTTCGGATGCACGACGGGGCGTAAATCCGCGTGGAACGAACTTGCTGAGTTTCACGGAAACACGACGGCGAGGTTCGACTGCGTGAACCGGAGTAGAATTAACGAGACGGGTGCACGTCGGCTGTAGCACCGCTTGAGCCGCCCTTCAATTGCTACTGCGGGACCGGAGCTCTCGCGGGCCCGTTTCCGGAGCATTCGGTGACGCGACAATTGAACAGGCCAATAGGCGCGTTTCGCAGGATCACGGGATCCAGGCGTGAACGGATCGATAGCGCGACGCGAGAGACTGCGCGGTCAGGGGTGACGCGGGGGAGCGGCGCGAAGTCGCTTCGTTCAGGGGGCGGCTCAGGGATGGCGGCAGCGGTATCGATCGCGGTGATCGATCGCGGGGAAAATCCTGAACAGATGGATTGATGACAAAATGGAAGCTGTTAACTTGTCTCTTTCACATTGATGGGCTGTGGTTGCAGGGAATGCAGGCACAACAGACAATTGACGTGATGATTGTGATTTGGATCCTTTATTCTTACTTCTTAATAAGATTTCCTGCTGATTGATTCTTTTCTTGCAGAAATCACTTACTTGCTGAAACATAATTTTATGGCCACTTGCTATTGTAAACAATTTTGGGCATTTAGCAAACATACCAAGGTAGCTTTCTTTACTTTCAGGAGGACAAACTGAATTGGCATATTCTGACACAACATTGCGTGCAAAAGTTTCAAGTTCTGGCAAATGTTCAGAAGCTTCAAAGCCTTTCATAGAATGATCATTGTTAAACCCTGTCATATTTAATAGATTCTTCAAGTACATAGGTAATATTACACCTGTTTCCTCTTCTATGACTTCCCAAAAGTCTTTGCTAGTCTTCTCCACCTCTTCTACTTCCCCCTGATCGTTTCTTTGCTCGATCAGCTTCTCTTGCTGGTTTTCACTTTCATCCTGAACCCTGTGTTGTTCCAAGCTCTTCTCTACAGTTATATTCTCAGCCATCTTGTGCTTTTTGTTTATTGTAAAAAGCTGTAAATAAGAAAAAGAAAACAAAATTAAAATACAAACACAATTTTTTCTATCTTCTTACGTTTGGAGGTAGAGTCTTCAATAGAGTCTGAACAACTCTGATGGCATTTTCGGAGCAGTTTTCTATTGTATAATTGGAATAACGATGTAAATAAAACCAAAGATTTGTTTTTTTATAGCCAATGTGAATATTAATTGAACATGTTTTAATTATCTGGGCAAATAATAAGCAAATTATAACTAATATCTAATTAAAATAGGACAAAACAGACAAGCTGTAGTGCGGTAGTATATAACTTAACGAAATATGGAAAACAAAGTGTAACTAACCTCTTTGTTAATCAAGTGCTGACTTGATTGATGTATACTTTTTTTTACGGTTAACAGCGCAATCTCTCTCGTCACATTGATTTCAATCGGATGTACAAAATACAGCGAACTTCAGTATCCAAATCCGTTCAAATCTGATCTTTGGGCGTCTTTTTGTGACCGACTGTCTCGCCTCAGTCCAACTCAGAGAATAGACGTACTGAGAAACCTAAAATACAAGGACAAATATAAATATGTTAAAATAGCGAAACTTTTGATATGATAGTAGTATTCTGTATCACTGCGTCCATTGTTCAAAAAATTACTCACCACGAACAATCTCAAGTCAAACTACCAAACGCTTTGGCTTACACAACTCACAACTGCTCACAACGCCCCACGCTTGCTACGATGCTGAAAGCCGGGTGCCGCTCGCGCTGAACGTAGTGAACGTTCGCTTCTGTGTCAGCAAAGCGCGTTGGCGACACAAAAGTCTTGCAGCGTCTTGCAGGGCGCGCAAAACAAACGTTTTACCCACCGAGTCCAAAAAGATTTCGCAGGATAACGAAAAAAATTTGTGAAGGATTTCATAGAACTTTACTCGGATTTCAGTCGGATTTCAATGATTTCAATCGAATTTCAGAGGATTTTAGTCGGATTTCAGGAGATTTCAACCAAATGTCAAAGATTTCAGTCGAATTTCAAGGATTTCAGCACGATTTCAAGGATTTCGTGGATTTCAGTCGG
The DNA here is from genome assembly GCA_035220575.1 of Temnothorax rugatulus. NCBI lineage: Eukaryota > Metazoa > Arthropoda > Insecta > Hymenoptera > Formicidae > Temnothorax > Temnothorax rugatulus. Next base: position 111,500 of record JASTWL010000407.1, on the reverse strand, counting down.
ATTTCAGCCGGATTTCATGGTGGCCTGTACACCGGATTTCAATAGTTGTGAACCCCTCGCTAACTACATAACCAATTTATTAGATGAAAGAAAACTTACCAGTTTGTGCTTTAATAGCACTTCTTGGTGACAATTGCAACTTATATTCCTGTTCAGTTTCTGCATCCAGAAAACTTATTTCAACGGAATCCATTGCCACGCCAGCCCTTAGGAGGGTAATCTCTAATACGATATATAGATGCGTTCCGACAAAGTTCTTGTAAATCAGATCCAGAAAAGCCTTCAGTATGCTTTGCCAACGTTGCAATTTCTACGTTGTCTGCCGTTGGCTCGTTTTTCAAAATCAATTGCAAACGCTTTAACGGCGGCTTCACACTCTTACAACACTTTGGGATTTAACTTAATCTCGAATTTACGTCGGTTATACGACGTAAATTCGAGATACGCCATTACGCTACTAGACGCTACTAAACTGTTCGCAGAACTTGCTACCGCTATCGCGCTATTGGCTCCGCGAACAGTCTTGGTAGCGTTTGCGTTGGTAGCGTTAGTAGCGTCTCCCCGAACGCACCCTAAGACGCCTGGTGGTGCTACAACGAAAGAGAAGGCAGCCTAAGAAGAAAAGGAGAGTTCCGCGTACGGCTGCGGTTGCAACCGCACGCTTCGATGGTAGGGCCCAAGGCCGGCGAGGGGCCGCGGGTATTGTTGCAGCGCGTGGAGGTGCCACCGACGCAGCCGGAGTTGCCGATCGTGGGGCAAGCAAACGCGGCGGAGGAGCAAGCAGCATTGACCGGGTCCCCGGTTCCACGGGCGGCGCTCAGTATGCCCGCGTTGGACGAAGTCCCACCGTCCGACGAATTCATGAGCCTGAGCATCGGCTCGGAGGCGGACGAGTGAAGGGAAAACAGCCCGTTTGCGGTTGGCCCATATGACCGTTTCTTTAATTAGTTTGTAAGATTGCCCATATGGCCTTTCATTATGCCCATATGGCGATTACTTTTACACGGTGGTGGGGAATAATGCCCATATGGCAGGGTCACTGTGATAGGTTAAGAATTATATAATAATCATTGCGTTTGCCCATATGGCATATTATTCATAGCCAATAAGTTTTTTTAAGGATGACCGATTCAATTTCATTTTATTTTGTTGGGCTCTTAATGAGTAATTTATTTTATTTCAGACGGACACGGTGCTAAACGTGCACGTGAAGTAAGAGCCACGACAATCTCAAGGAATAAAACTCCCTAGGGGAACGTAGGACCCGCATCTAGCACGCGGACACCATCGTCGTCGGTATGCGACAACGGTGCAAGAAGTTCGCGGCACGAACGTATTCCGCGAGAATGACGAGTCGAAACGTATTCGGAGGAACCCCAGGAACACGCCCATGAGGTTGGCGTCGAGGTCCGTAAGCGGTGCCAGGAGTTCGCGGCACGTACGATTTCCCCGAGGAAATTAGGTCGGAATAGTATCAGGGCTATCCGAGGAACACGCCCATAAGGTCGGCGTCAAGGTCCGTAGCCGGTGCCAGGAGTTCGCGGCACGTACATCATCTCCGAGAAAACTTGGTCGGAGCGTGATCGGAGACACCCATGGAGCACGCCCATAAGGTCGGTGTCAACCTCAGTTGACAGTGCCAGGAGTTCGTGGCACAGACATCATCTCCGAGGAAACTGGGTCGGAACGTGATCGGAGACACCCAGAGGGCACGCCCATGAGGTCGGCATCAACAACGGGAGACCGTGCCAGGAGTTCGCAGCACGCGCGTCATCTCCGAGGAAAGTGGGTCGGAACGTCATCAGGGCCACCCAGGGGACATGCCTATAAGGTCGGCGTCAATGTCCGTCGACGGTGCCGGAAGTTCGCGGCACCAACATCATCTCCGAGGAATATGGGTCGGAGCATCACCAGAGCCATCCTAAGAACGCCTCTAGAAGGTCGGCATCAATGTCAGTCGACGGTGCCGGAAAATCGCAGCACCAAGGTCGGCTCCAGGAAGTCGCGTTACAGGTGACAGCGCAGTGACCTTTTTTTTTACATGGGTGAAATCTTCCATCACTGGAGTCCCCACGGAGTGACAGGCAACCAGTCGCGATGCCCGTTCGGGGAGCGCCCGCGGGCAGCCAGTCACGGACCTAAGTCTGATCGGGGAGCACCCGCGGGCAACCAGTCCCGGACGCCGGTCGGGGAGCGCCTCCGCCCCTCCGGGGTTTGAGCCAGTGACCCCCCTTTCGGGGGGAAGACTCCCCCGGGGCGGGGCGGGGGAGTGCCGGATTCTACGCACGCGCCCCCCCGATTACCGGGGACGCTCCAGGGAGGCCTAAGCCACCCTGAGCCTGCCCCCAAGGGACAGCGCGCGCGCAGCCTACCGGCTAAAACACCCATGAGTGACCCTAACATTGCGCTATGCTGGGGGAGCCTTGGAAAACGCACTGATCACATCCGCGAGCTCCCCCGCGCGCTCGCCTTTTAGCGAGTTACTTCTAATTTGTGACGGATGAGTGCCACCATCCTCATCCGCCACCCCTCCCTCCGGAGTTACTTTCGCAGCGAGCGAGCGGTGGTTCCCGACCGCTCGCCCGCCCCCCGGGCGAGCGGGGGAAGAGCCAAAGTTCCTCCCCCCTCGCACCCCTTTAGGGGCAGGCGGGGTCCGCGATCCCGAGGTGAGGCTCGTAAGCCCCTCACCCAAGACCCCGGCCTCCTGCCTTCGCGGACCAGAGGAGGCGCGTGTGGCGGAGCCCTTATGGGGAAGTCCGCCCAAGCCCCTTCCGGCCCGCTCCCTCCGCCGACCTGCTCGGCACAAACCGGCGGCGAGAGGGGAGACCTCCCCCTCCGTAGAGGTATCGGAGACCCGCCCTCTCGTCGCGAGGCCGGGAAAGAAAGCTCTCCAGTTTTCTTTCCCGGCCTCTCCCGCTCGGACCGCTGCCGCGATAACTGCCGGGAGGGAGAGGTCTCCTCCTATTTGTGCCCGGAGGGCACGGCGCTCTTCTGCCCACGCTGGACAATGTTCCAGCGTGTGCTGCGCCGTGTCCGCCCCCTCCGGACAATGCCAACAGCGCGTGGTGCGCTCTTTCCCGATGCGGTGCAGGTAGTGACCAAAGCACCCGTGGCCCGTCACCACCTGCACCGCGTGGAAGGCAAGATGTCTGTGTTTATTGCCCTCCACCCACTCCTCAAACACCAGCTGGATGGCTTCGACGACCCTCCTTCCCCATTTCTGTCGGGGATCCGGCACCCACTCTTTCCAGCGGCGGATGAGGGTCGTCCTCGCTTCGACCTTCAGCGCCCTCCTTATTCTCGGCGGGACTTCCTCCAGTCTCTCGCGAACTTCGCGAGCCTGGTCGTACGTTTCTCCGTACGACCTCGCCAGTAAGTGTACCGGGGGAATTCCCGCGAGGGTAGTCGCCCCCACATGGGCGACGGTCCTGTACGCTCTGGAAGCCCTGATCGCAATGATGCGTTATACGGCCTCCATCTTCCTCCTTAGGCGGGAGGATTCTCCCACCTTCTTCCACCAGATTGGTGCTGCGTACATCAACACTGAGTGGACCGTCGTCGTGTAGAGGCGACGCACGTGCTCGCCGGCCCCGCCGAGATTCGGCAATAGCCTAGACAGGTTATTGGCAACCTGCCTGGCCCTTGGGACCACGCGGGCAACGTGCTCGCTGAAGTTTCGCTCGCCGTCCAGCCACATCCCCAGATACTTTAGCTGAGGAGTGGTCGGGACTTTTGTTCCTCCTACTCGGAGACTGAGCCCCTCTGGCGGTGGGCCCCGCTTCCGCTTCCTCTTGTTATAAAAGAGAGTCGCTTGAGTCTTTTGCGGGGCCACCTTGAGGCCCAGTCTCGATAGAGCGCAGACGCTCGCCTCTGCCACGTTGGCCAGCCTATAGAGCTCCTGCCACCCCTCCCCGCTGACTCCCAGGTATATATCGTCCGCGTATCCTGAGAGCCAGCATCCGTTTGGGAGGGGTGTCCCGAGGACCAGGTTATAACTAATGATCCACAGCAGGGGTCCTAGTACGGACCACTGCGGGACCCCACACTCCATCAACCTGACCCTCAGGACTCCGTCCCGGTCCGTGTAAGTTAGGCCCCTGTCCCGGAAATAATCCCGGACGACCTCGATCAGATACATGGGGACCCCGAAATCCAGCAGAGCCCACCGGCCAGGGGAGAGAGTTGAAAGCGTTCGTCACGTCGAACGACACGCCCATCACAACTCTCCCCCCCTCGATCTCGGCCTCCGTCCGGGAGAGGACGCGCCTAATGGCGTCGATGGTCGATCTCCCGGCACGGAAGCCGAACTGGTCGTCCGAGAGTCCCTCCTTGCCCCTCCGGGACAGGTACTGGACGAGGCGTTCGGCAATTATTCTTTCGAATATTTTACCTGCCTTGTCCAGCAGGCACACGGGCCGGTAGGCGGACGGCGAGCCCGCAGGCTTGCCCGCCTTCGGCAGGAGCACCAGGCTGGCCTCCTTCCATTTATCGGGGAAACGACCGGCGCGCAGGCACGCTGTGAATATCTTGCGCATCCTGCCAGTCATTTCCCCCGCGGACAAGGGCCACGGTATTCCGTCAGGGCCAGGAGCTTTGCCGCTCCTGACCCTGCGGAGAGCCCTCGACAGCTCCTCCTCGCTGACCCCCCATTCCTCTCTCCACTCTTGTTTCGGCATCGCCGGAAACCTGATCTCTCCCAACCTTTGGTCACAATTTATACTATGTTTGACTGGCTTTCTGTCCCTGTTCCCGCAACATCCCCACATTACTGTATGACTTCGAATAATTAATGCGAAACTCGAACTTTATGCTTACAACGTACGTAGGAGCTGTCAGATAAATTTATCATTTTCTTCTATGTTATTTAAATCGCTAATATAACAGGTATGTTACTCCCTAAAAATTATAATAGAAATAATGTTTAAAATATAAATGTTTTATTTCCTTTTCCCACATAGTTTGTAGTATAATATAGATGTTTTAGTTGTTTTTAAATATGTTCTAGTTGTTTTTAAAGATGTTTTAGTTGTTTTTTAATTATGCTTTTAATGATGTTTAAAAGATGTTTTAATAATGTTTTAGTTGCTTGATAGTTGTTTTTAAAGATGTTTTATTTGTTTGATAGTTGTTTTAAAGATGTTTTAGTCGTTTGATAGTTGTTTGATAGCTGTTTTTAAAGATGTTTTAGTTGTTTTAAAGATGTTTGATAGCGGTTCGATAGTAGTTGATTGTATACCTGCATCAGTATCCACATATTGGTACTATTTGCAAAATTTGCAGTTTTGCATGTGTGCGATGAAATCATCGCGAGACATGTATGTTCTTGAAAACGATATCGCGCCATTGACTTGTACGAAATTGTAAAATTTGCAGTTTTGCACGTGTGTCGATGAAATCATCGCGAGACACGTCGCGACATGTTCTTGAAAACGATATCGCGCCATTGACTTATGATGAATTGATCTGTATAACTGCAGCAGCCGTACATCGAACAGAAAAATGCAAGATTTGCAGTTTTGCACGTGTGTCGATGAAATCATCGCGAGACACGTCGCGACATGTTCTTGAAAACGATATCGCGCCATTGACTTATGATGAATTGATCTGTATAACTGCAGCAGCCGTACATCGAACAAAAAAATGCAAGATTTGCAGTTTTGCACGTGTTCGATGAAATCATCGCGAGACACGTATGTTCTTGAAAACGATATCGCGCCTTTGACTTTCGGTGATTTGATCTGTATCAATGCAGCAACCGTACATCGACCAGAAAAATGCAAAATTTGCAGTTTTGCATGTGTGCGATAAAATCATCGCGAGACACGTCGCGATGTGTCCTTGAAAAAAATCATATTTGATGCTATTGCCCGATGAGGTGATCTCATCACGAATGTTCTTGACAAAGATATCACATTTAACATATATTTGGATTGTGGTGGTTGTCACTCTGCAGCAGCCGTACATTGGTGCTATTTGCAAGATTCGCATTTTTGTGTACATATAAATGGTCTATGAGGATTCTAGAGCGCGGTCAAGAGTTTGATACGGTTCGAGTACGTCGCAATCAGCCCCCAGTTACGATGAACACTCACGGTGTGAACTACTACGTTCCGATTCAGGATGAAACGTGCGAGAAACAGTAAGTTTCCAATTACATTTTTTTTTTTTTTTTTTTTTTTTTCATATACTTTTCCATACATATTTCTTTTTTTACAGTACATCTTCTCATAATTCTGAGCCTCTCTACACGCCTCGTATTTTGGGAAGGAGATTTGCCATGACATCTACAGCGTATAAATTTTTGGATGTTGGAAACAACGCGGGACCTATGTCCTCGGAGGAGGAGGAGGAGGAGGAGGAGGAGGAGGAGGAGGAGGAGGAGGAGAAGAAGAAGGAGTAAATGTAATGCAGTTAGAATCTTGCGTGATTTTTTACGATAAAAATTCGCTAATAGATTGTGAACTGTTAACCTACACTTTAGATACTATTGTGTATAATGCGCTACATGAGAAATAAATGTATATTAAAATGCATATCACTGTATCTAAAATTATCTTTCCTTCTGTCTATCCGTTCCCTTGTTCACCGTCAGCGGTTTAGAATTACAGAGCGGTAACTCTCGATAAGACGGCACGTGCCGCACTCGCGATCTTTAAACGGTTTTATTTCCTTTTCCCACATAGTTTGTAGTATAATATAGATGTTTTAGTTGTTTTTAGAGATGTTTAAAAGATGTTTTACTTGTTTTAAAGATGTTTTAGTTGTTTTTAATGATGTTTTTAAAGATGTTTAAAAGATGTTCGATATTTGTTTTTAAAGATGTTTTACTTGTTTGATAGCTGTTTTTAAAGATGTTTTTACTTGTTTGATAGTTGTTTAAGACATGTTTTAAAGACAAGAATATACGTGTCTCGTGGTAACTTCATTGCACACGTGCAAAACTGTACATAATAGGTTTTTCGCAAGGCGCATCCGTACGGATGCTGAGATCATGGTGAAATTAGATATGATAAACAAACGATGTGACAATAGTGAGATATAGAAGGATGAATTTGAGGGTACGCTTAGTAGTCGAGGGCTGGAAGTGAGAGTCGGTTGCCATGCTTGACGAATACGAAAACTTGTGCAAACCGGTGCTCAATAGTAAATTCAAAATATGAAAATCGGCGAACCGCGCATGAGAAATTGTTCTAGAGTGCATTTGTGGAGAGTTGACATAGTGAGGTATTTGATCCGTCGCGAATTGGGAATCGCCGATCTCCGATCGAACCGGGAGTTTCTCGATAGCGAATTTTATTGGAAAAGAACCTTCAGGTATTATCCAAAGTTTATATTTTAGCGCGTGAGTGCAAGTAAGCAAAGTGTGTGTGTGTGTGTGTGTGTAAAATGGATTTCGAGGAACTATTTGAACAAGAGGATATGGACGTTGAAGCAAATGATGATGAAGAAATGGAAGTGAATGAAGAACTGGAAGTGAATGAAGAAGTTGATGTGAATGAACAGGAAGAAGTTGATGATGATGCACTTATTGCTAACGATTCGTGTTATGACAGTGACATATCAGAGCATTCTGATGATGTACAAGATGAAATTTTTAGGGTTTTGAATCAAGCAGAGGTAAATACATTGGATCCTCTTAAAAAGATGTGTTGCATGTACATTTACTGTACTTCCGGACATGCGAAGTTTTGTGCAGCATGTATGGTGGAAATTAGCGGAATATTCTCGTTTTTGTACGCTGTTCGTAGACACGACACCAGGCCTTGTATACTCTTTGACAATATAATGTGTTCTTCATGCGAACGTCCATTGTATACTATTATGCCATGCAATCTCTGTCCATTTAGCACTGTTTGACTGATAGTGTGATGTGGCAAAAACATGGTGTCTGAGTGCATTTTGTATAAAATCGTTCTGCATATATAATCTATCTCTGCTTATAGTCGGTATAAGAGAAAGGCGCCAATCCGTGCGCTAAACGTATTCGGTGCTGCGCCAAACGTAGGCGTTACGCGGAAAAGGAAATAATCGCGGGTGCAAGAGGACACAGTGGCGATTGATGACAATAATGAGCAAAATTCAGTCGCAAATTGTTCCCCGCGAAATGGAATTATAGATACCGTTCCTTTGGTTATAATTGGATTTACTATGTCGCAAAATGTCGAAGGTGACTGACTCAAGAGCCAGGGGTTCAAATCCAGCGGTGGTAAGCAAATTTTCTTAAAATAATATTTAAAAATAATCTAATGGGTGGGAGCGCGAGACACCGCGCGAACGGTGAAGAGATAACGGGGGAGAGAGACCGCGAGCGGGAGCGCGCCGTGTGACGTCACGCGGACCGACGCGGCCGTTGCACGCGGCCCTCTCACCCCGCGGACCCCTCCCCCACGGCGCCCGAGAAGGCGGCCCCCTCACCCCGCAGCGCGACCGGAAACGCGGTACCCCCCTCCCCCTCACCCCGCGGCCCCCCCCCGCGGTGGTACCCCCCCCGCCCGCGGTACCCCCCTCGCCCCTCACCCCCCCCTCGGAGCTCCGTAGTTATAACGCCCATAGTTTACCTACTTACGGCGGATGGTCGGAAACGAGCGGGATGGGACGGGTCGAGACGCACCGAATCGCACCTGTTCCCTTTTTCCAACACTCCCCCCCTTTGAAAGGGGAGAAGAAGGAAGACATCATTCCTTCCCTCCGCGTATCGCGACCGCGAACACACGCGGAGGTTAAGACATGCGGGGGGCGCGGGTGCATGGGCCGTGAAACCATGTACCCGCAATAGAAACCTCCCTCGCGAGGAACGGCGGATTGGAGTCGTGGTCCCTCCAATCCGCCGCACAAGAGGAAGCCCTTTCTCACGGGCTGGGAGAACAACCTCCCGGGAAGGCGCCAGTCTGGCGCGTGCCGGGGGAGCTCTGGAAGAATCACAGCGTTTCCCGGGGCTCCCCCAGTCAAGGCACCGTGAGGACCATCGTGGAGTTTTAGCCGGTAAAAATCCGGCACTCCCTTCGCCTTTCACGGAGACGATGGGGTCTTCCCCTTCCCACAAGAGGGGGCTATCGGCCAAAAGGCCGGCAGTATAAGATTTCTCCACGTTAAAAAAAAAGGAGGGGACTCCGACACGCGGAGAATGCCCCATATTTTTACATTTTCTTACATTTTCTAATAGAAATGAATTTTACTTGTAACCCAGTAAACGAAAAAGGATTGAAGACTCACTTCACAACTCGGTGAATTCCTACCTATCCTTCTTAATCCCTGTCTATCCAAGTTTTGACGCTTTCAATCCTTTTTCGTTTACTGGGAAGGTGGGGATTTAAATTGTTCCATTTAAATTGGTATATTTAAATTGCTAACCTCTTAAATTCATAATTTTTGTAAAGTTTTTTCTTACCGAAAGAGGTATACGATTGAAGATTTTGTTGAGGAGTTTTTTGTTAACTTTAATAGGTATGTATATCATCATTTCATTTATTACTTTATATTCTATGATTGTACACAGCCAAAAAGTTTATAAAAGACTCCGTGTCGAAATCTCAGCCCAAGATAACTGTAACCAAGCATAAACACTGGATGTCCGACAGCACCTGGGAATTGGTGGAACAACGCCGCAAGTTGAAAATGAATGGTGTTGATGCACGAGAACTCAATTCTCTTAGCTCCAAAATACATGCTGCTTGTCGCAAAGATAAGAACCTAGCCTTGCAAAACATCTGCGAAGAGTTAGAGTACAAAGGTTTGAAACCAAGGATCTATACATGAAGATTAGAACCATCACTAGACAATTCAAGCTGAAGAACTGGGCCATAGAGAACTCTCCAGGTAACTGCGTTACAGAGATTAAAGAAATTGTGGAGGTCTGGCGGAAGTACTGCGTGACTCTATTTGCTGATACTTACGATGCATCCGACCACATCTCAATTACTGCAGACTTTGAACGGGAACCCGGTATTTTGAGAGACGAAATACGAGCTGCAATTAAACACCTAAAGCAAGACAAGGCAGTAGGAACGGATGAAATACCCATCGAGGTAATCAGGGATATGGGAGAATTTGAAGTGGATATCCTGCACATCATCTGTCCTCAGATATGGGATACCGGTGAATGGCCTAAAAACTGGTCTCACTCCTTGTTCATCCCACTACATAAAAAAGGCTCAACCACGAAATGTAACAACTACAGAATGATTGCCCTCATATCCCATGCCAGCAAAGTACTACTGCACATTCTGAATACTAGGCTGCAAGCGTACTTGAATCGAGAAATCGCACCCGAACAAGCTGGCTTTTTAAAGGGAAGAGGAACGCAAGAGCAAATGCATATACTGAGACAAATTATAGAGAAGGCCAGAGAATTCAACAACCAACTATACATATGCTTCGTTGACTTTCGGAAAGCTTTCGACACTGTAAAATGGAACAAATTGTGGGAAGTTCTCACAGAAATGGGCGTGCCATATCACCTGGTATACCTCATAAAGAAACTGTACGTAGGAAGTACAGCGGCAGTCCGGGTAGATGGAATCGATTCCGGAGACTTCGGAGTTCGTGCTGGGGTTCGGCAGGGATGTATCCTCTCACCTTTACTATTCAATATTTATACGGAATATATCATGCGAATTGCTCTAGATGAATGGGATGAAGGTGTATCCGTGGGTGGACGGCTGATATCTAACTTGCGATATGCTGACGGTACCACTCTTCTGGCATCAACTGAAGAAGACATACTAAACCTCCTTCAACTCCTGGAAAGAATAAGCCTCAACTTTGGTCTCGCGATCAACAGAGACAAAACCAAGATGATGATCGTAGATCGGATGGCTGATAACAGATCTGATGTTAGAAGTATAGCCAATTGTGAAGTTGTACCTACCTAGCTATACCTACCTTGGCTCCACGATCACTAACAAAGGAGGATGCGAGGAAGAGATTAAAAGGCGTTGTGCCATGACCAGGTCGGCAGTTGACAAACTTACAAAAATCTGGAAAGACCAAAAGATAACCAAAAACACAAAGGTCCGCCTAATGAAGTGTCTTGTCTTTCCCATCTTCCTTTACGGAGCTGAAACATGGACGATTCGACGACAAGACCACAGAAAAATAGACGCTTTAGAAATGTGGTGCTGGCGACGCCTCCTGAGGATAAGATGGACCGAACGACGTACCAATGCCTCCATATTAAAGGAGCTTAACATACAACATAGGCTCTCGTCGACAGTTCGGCTACGGGTCTTGAAATACTTCGGACACATCACACGTAATGAGGATTCCATGGAGCGCCTAGTAGTACAGGGCCGAGTGGAAGGCAAACGCCCACGCGGCCGATCCCCGATTAGATGGACTGATCTCATAAAATCGACAACAAAATGCTCTATCACAGAATGTTCCCACAGTGCCACAAATAGAGACAGATGGAGGCAAATTGCAAGAACTTCGGCGGAATCAATGTAAAAAGTTCATAACCACGACCACTCTGTCAAGAGTGTACGACTAACAAGGGAACGGTCGGGGGTGTCCGAGACCGATTTGGATAAGCTTTGGCTATGTTGTAGAGCATCAAAATATATTAGACACGTATTTTTTTTTGCGGCGTATCTCGACGTTTATTGGTTGAAAAAATCCCTAAAAAATAACGACCGATTTGGATGCCCTTTGGATATGTTGTTGAGCATCAAAAAACATTAGAGACGTGTTTTTTTTTAGCTGCGTATCTCGACGTTTAGGGGTTGAAACAACTTTTTTTTAGCTGCGTATCTCGACGTTTAGGGGTTGAAACAACTCCTTGAAAATAACGACCGATTTGGATGCGCTTTGGATATGTTGTAGAGCATCAAAAAACATTAGACACGTGTTTATTTTTAGCTGCGTATCTCGACGTTTAGGGGTTGAAACAACCCCTCGAAAATAACGGATTTTAGTTTTTAGCGAATATCTTCGAAAATATAAGGCGTAACGACAAAACATTTGAACGAAATGTTTATGGTTTTTTGTGCTCTTTACAATGGCGTAATCAGATTTTTAAAATTTGTCACATTTTTTAATTTAACCCCACCCTCACCTATTATTTTTGCCAAATATAACAATTTTTCCAACGCAAATTTAAGAGCGTCAAATGCCAAATACATCCATGTGTATTTTTATTATGATACCATTATTAGATTTTTGGCAAGACGAGATGATATGTGGTATAGGCGTCGCGCTGTAGGTAGGTGTTGCGTTATTTCTGTTCAAGTTGCGCCGTACGCTTAAAAATTTCCATTTCAACTCCGGGATGACCGAAAGCGCTGATGCGAAGGCCAGCGCAAGGCTATTTCGAGAGTCCTGGACTAGCAACGGAATGTCGACTCCGACATTATAAATACCGCCGAATTGTATCGGGCGGGCAGTCGCAAATTGGAAAGAGACGGTATCAAACCTAACAAAGACCACTCCATTAATTATAAAGTGCGTATTTATTTATATAATTAAAGTTCGAGACAAATATTTAATTTTAATATCTTTCAGAATGAAGTTTAATCCATACAATGTAATAATGCTACTTTCTGCAACTTTCACTGCTTTCAACTATTCACCAAGTCCGACAACTTCGGAGGAAGAAAAAGTAAAAGAAAACATTGAACGTATACTGCTTGACATACAAAACCAAGAATTTGACGTAGAAGAGGAAGAAACTTTAGGTTTTTATGATATATATGAGATTCCAGAACCGGAAAGAGTTGATTTATTTGAGGAAGATCATGGTAAAGTATATCTTCCGGAAGAAGTTACTTGCAGCTCTGTTGAGGCAACAATATTAAGTGACTATAAAAGGCAAGCTGTGGAATACTGGAGGAGTGGTAAAACAAGAGGAAGATCGCTTGAAGGAGTTAAACAAAGGTACAAAAAAGTTACATCAATACGACAACTAGCACGATGGGAGAGCCAAATTAGTGAAGGTGGTAGTAGAATGGAAAAATTAGAAAGAATTTCTGCATACATATAACCTTCCGGACTTCCTGCTTATTTATTTTCGTGCTAACTCCTCGCTGTCAGCGCCTAGTGCTGACCTTCGCATCAGCGCTTTCGGTTGTCCCGGAGTTATAATTGGGATAGTGTATTATTGTAGCGGTTAATGTGACGCACGTTCAAATTTGCGACTGCCCGCTCGATCTTACAATTCAGCGGTGGTATTTATAATGTCGGAGTCTACATTCCGTTGCTAGTCCAGGACTCTCGAAATAGCCTTGCGCTGGCCTTCGCATCAGCGCTTTCGGTCATCCCGGAGTTGAAATGGAAATTTTTAAGCGTACGGCGCAACTTGAACAGAAATAACGCAACACCTACCTACAGCGCGACGCCTATACCACATATCATCTCGTCTTGCCAAAAATCTAATAATGGTATCATAATAAAATACACATGGATGTATTTGGCATTTGACGCTCTTAAATTTGCGTTGGAAAAATTGTTATATTTGGCAAAAATAATAGGTGAGGGTGGGGTTAAATTAAAAAATGTGACAAATTTTAAAAATCTGATTACGCCATTGTAAAGAGCACAAAAACCATAAACATTTCGTTCAAATGTTTTGTCGTTACGCCTTATATTTTCGAAGATATTCGCTAAAAACTAAAATCCGTTATTTTCGAGGGGTTGTTTCAACCCCTAAACGTCGAGATACGCAGCTAAAAATAAACACGTCTCTAATGTTTTTTGATGCTCTACAACATATCCAAAGCGCATCAAATCGGTCGTTATTTTCAAGGAGTTGCTCAACAACATATCCAAAGGGCATCCAAATCGGTCGTTATTTTTTAGGGATTTTTTCAACCAATAAACGTCGAGATACGCCGCAAAAAAAAAATACGTGTCTAATATATTTTGATGCTCTACAACATAGCCAAAGCTTATCCAAATCGGTCTCGGACACCCCCGACCGTTCCCTTGTAAGAATAAGACACAGCCAACTAAAAGAAAGGATTGAAATTTCAAGTATCCTGAAAATATGTGTGAAATTCGGAATTTGCATCTCTGTAAATGTACATTGCAGGAATGCTTCCAGAGCATATTTTAAATGCCCTATTTCTTGCTGAAATTGAAGGAGATAGGGGTCAGGATATTTTAACTTATCGGAATAAGAGGCATTTGTTAAGAGACGTAAGTGATCCATTTGCTATGTGCGAATCACAATTCATAGAACTTTTCCGTTTAAATAAGGGAAGTGGTTCAATACCTCATTGAAGAGGTACGCCCACATATGCCTGTCCCTGCACATGGAACATCCGTAGCTCCAGAATTGAAGATATTGGCTGTGCTTCATTTCTATGCTACAGGAAGCTACCAGCGGTCAATTGGGCAGAATTTTCTGTTCCCAATCGCTCAGTCAACGATGTCGGGATATGTCGCTATGGTGACCCATTTGATATGTCGACACCTAGGGCAGAGGTAAATTGTGTTCCCGACTGATCGAAGGGTCATTGAAGAAAAGAAGAGAACATTTCTTCAATCATTCGGATTTCCGGGCACGATAGGCGCAATAGACGGGACGCATATTGATAGCCCCAGCAGAAGAGGAACATAATTACTTGAATAGAAAGGGCTTCCACTCAAAAAATGTGCAAATTGTTAGTTAAATATACGCAAGCGGACATAAAATGAATGACTTCATTACAGGCTTATTTATAAATCATAATTATTTATTTATCATAAAAACAATTTGATATATTGTAATATATTGCAGATCTGTGATGCTGATTTAAATATTCTCAATGTGAATCCGCGATACCCAGGCGCAACACACGACTCCTACATATGGAGGAATTCTGCAATTCTTGAACGTTTACGTAACAATTACGAGCACGGTAAGGTACAAAATTCATACACGACCCCCTTAGCGACTATAACTTACCAAAACATATTTTGTATTAGTACATGTAAATTTATATACTATAAAACCTGGTATTCCATATGGTAAACTAGGCGAAAAACCAGTCCTTACCAGGTGATACCAATCTTTACCATATATGAAAATCAGTGGTTTACTAGCCCAATACCAGACCGGTTTTTTTCAACAGGGAAAGCTCGCCATTCAATACCTATGCAGGATAACTTTTTTATAAGACTTTTTTGGTTGGAAATTGAATCAAGAGGATCAGCTTTTTCAATATTTTCCGCGAGTTCTGGGACACCCTTTATACACATATATATTCCATATGCATTTCAAAACTGCTTGTATACAATATTGAATTTTACATACATATATTAACACAAACAATTAATGCATTATAAGTGTATATACAACTTTCAATGACGTGCATTTAATTTGCTGTAGGAGACACCGACACGTGGCTCATTGGCGATTCTGGGTACCTACAGCAGCCGTGATTGATGACTCCTATTGTCAATGCCCAACCAAATACGCCTGAAAGCCGCTATACAGATGCTCTTGTTAAAGCACGTTGCTGTGTAGAAAGATGCATCGGAACTCTCAAATCTAGGTTTCGGTGTATTCTCAAAGAGCGAATGTTACGATACAGTTCTTTGTCGGTTGGAAGGATTATTGTTGCCTGTTCTGTGCTGCATAACATTTGCAATAGTGGACACCTTGATGTTTTGAATGATACACATCCCGAAGGAGTGCAAGAAAATAACATACAAGAAAACATGCAGGAAGAAGATTTGGCAAGTGGCCAGCAGGCCAGACAAAGATTAATTAACTTGCATTTTCAATAAATTTATAGAGCATTTCACGTTTATCGCATTACATTTAAAATTATATATAGTTTATATCATGTTTAACTTATAAATAAACAAATATATATATATACAGATTTGTAAATAGATAGATTTTCATTGAATAGTATAGTATGGGGTCTTTTGTGTTTTACGAGGACGAACTCCATGATTTCATTCACAATTACATCCAAACCCATATATGTGGGCGGAACACCATTGGTTTTACTATTTCAGTAGTTCCTTATCTATGTAAATTCAAATTTGCACGTTTAACTTCATTTATTTACAAATATAATTGTTCTTAAAATAGACACAATACATTTATTATTCCGAAAACGCGCGTTTCACAATAATTTCCAAGCAATCCGCGATTCGCTTTAAATTTCCATTAATGTCATTCAGGACACTCAAAGATTTATTGTTCATTTTACTAATACTGTCCACTAACTCGGAAGATCAACGCGCTCGCTGGCTGGACGACTCCGAGTGGTTCGGCAGTGAGGCAGGTCGGGGCCTCTTATTTCGGCTGGTACTTGGACTTTCCGTATCCTCTGCGGAGAGAACCTCAATAACTTCATCAGTCTCCTGAAACCAAATGAAAAGAGTAATTAATGCAGGCATTAAATCTTTAAACAATAATTGTTCATGTTGTTTAGTACACTTGTAGTATGTGCTGTTTATATCACAACATTTAATTGACATCACCCAACTTCTGAAAAATTTAATTCATTAAACATGTATAATACATTATTCAGTTTCGCAATATTCATGGCAATTACTAGGTTAAATCTTTCAACAATAATTGTTCATGTTCAAAACGTTGATATGTATTGTCGACATTACAAATTTTAGTTAGGGTGTGACCGGACTCGCGATTCTAATTGTCGGAAATTATTCAATACGCCACTTACTTGGGCTTGATTTACGGTCGCCACTGTATTTTTGCAAGGAAATACAGAAACTTGTAACGTCTGCGTCGCCCCGTTCCCTCTTCTTCAAGATGGCTGCCGTCGTGTACGCCGCGGACGTGTTCAGACTTGTCGGCCACGCCCTTGTTATGCGAAACGTAAAAACGATCGGATGGGATAAACACCGGGGTCGCGCAATGAATCAAATGTATTTGTAATAACAAATAACAAAAATATATTTCAATAGTACAATAGTTTATCTGTCGCACGTAGTTCGCGTAAGACCGTCCTGAATATCTCGTATCTGCGTATAATCACGCTATCACGCAAACGGAATCTCGGGATAAGAACGCCGGCTCGGTAGGCTCGCGACGAACTGTCTCGGATTATCTCGCTAATGCGTTGTAAATAATCACGCTATAACGCAAGCGGAATCGCGGGATAAGAACGCCGGCTCGGATTGTTGAAGCGAATCTCGATATGAGTTACCGCACCGAAAGCTCCCGACGGACTGTCCGGGAGAGATGGTCCTCGCTCTCCCACTACGGGGCCGCGCACGCGTAAAGCGTACGGTTTCGGCGCGAAGTTTCCTGCGCGCCGAGCTCTGGGATTGGCTCGACTCGTGTCGTTGGTTGTAAACGACACGTTATTCAACAGAAACGTGCGTAGTCGATCTCTTGACTATTTCCCTTGATCGATGGGAAGCTGCACCGCTATTGGACGACGTGATCTGGCTATCGCTCGGTCTCGCGTGCGTGAACCAATCACGTCGTCGCTCGAACGCCAGTCGCGTCATTGCGACGAAAGTCACTCGATTTGTATCGAGTGACCTTTACAAGTCACTAGGACGATCCACGAGGTCACAGGTAAGTACGACAGGTATCCTTTCACCCGTAACTAATCTAATTTCCCCTTTTCAGGTTTCAGCGGACGTCGTGGGATCCTCCGGGTTTCTTCACCATCCGGTGATTACAAGGTAAGTATAAAACGTTCGTACATCACGAAGCATATCAGGTAAGTATCGACAGGTAAGTATAATCAACTTAACTCTATCGCATGCATAAAATAATAATATCAAACGCTTAACTCGACAGGAAATACTTAAAATAAAACTGACTTTACCGGATCTCGCCTCCTATTGGTCGATCGATCGGTACATGTGGCATCTTGCCCAAAATGACTTTAAATCAAATAAACTCTATCTCTATGTCAAAGTAAACTTAAATTGGCACGACTAGAACGCTTTTGCACATCTGTATCGCTCGGCTATTTCTTTTTACTACGCCGCTGTCAAATTCGCGTATCTTAATCGTACATTGCACAGAGTGCTCCTATTGGCTCACCGCCTTGATAATTACTCGAAAATAAAGACTTTAACTCAAATACGTCGAAATAAAGTGAATCGACTCAATATCGCCGGGAATCGCTCCCATTGGCTATCACGTATGCCTATTGGCTGAATAAACTAAAAACGTTCCAAACTTATGCGAAACCTATTCTGGCTCGTCTTTGATGCTTAGTAACAAAATATAAAAGGTGTACAGTATGTATAGTGTCATGATTATGTTTAAATCGTGTGTGCATGTTAAAAGTGGGAAGAAAATTATGAAAGTTATGATTATGTACTCTTTGAGCTCCATCTCAGTCTATTCTGGATGTTAAATGATAATTAGGTATCTTTGCTGTGTATAGTAATAGAATTATATAAATTATGAAAATAGTGAAGATAATTAATATAAACGTTATGCTTGTTAGATAAAATCTTTCTGGGATCATTGTGAGTTGAATATTGTTGAATTTACTTTTACTGGCTTCCTATTGGCCAAATCTTAAATGACTCTGTATCGTGTTTGTGTTGTGTTTATGTGTCTGTGGCACAAATAAAAAATGATAATCTATCGCTCGCTATCGCGGTATACTTAATTCTAAACAAACCTTAATTTTAATAAACAAAATATTTTATAAAAGGTGCTGAGTGCGTTCGCTAACGCCTCTCTTTGTCCTCCGGGGTGTCGTCGCTCCTGGTGACGTCCTTCTGCTGGCCGCCTTTGCCTGTCGCTCCTGATTGGTCACCGGTCGGCTGCTCCTCTCCAGCGAGCTGTTCGCCCACCGTTGTCACCACTTCCTCCAGCTCGACCTCCGGGACTTCCTCGAACAGCTGCTCGGTGGTTAGCCCCTCCTCGGCTAAGAAATCGTCCTCGATCTGTGATTGGTCGATCGGGTTTAGCTTCTCCACCGGCTTCTCTCGGCTGCTATCTCCCTCAATCACATGCCCCTGCACCTGGGACATCTCACTGGTCTCGGCTGCTCGTTCTGGAACCGACGATGGATCCGTGCTTTTAGACACCGGTTCCAAGGGCCGCTCGACTTCTGAAAAATTGAAGTCGTGAGAAACGTAAAAGTACATTGTTCAGTTTTACAGTATACTTTACTTTATGAAAAATGGTGCACTACGAAATCTTTAAGTAATTAACTGACAATGAATAATACTTATAAATACACATACATCATTAATCGAGGTTGTGCCGAATCAAGTAAAAATTTGCAACGTCGCCAATACATATCAAGGTTTCTAGAACATGAACAATTACTGTTTGAAGATTTAACGGATAAGATTTGTCAGTAATGAATGTATACTGCAAAAAGGAACAATGTAATCGTACATTTTTCATTAATTCCATTTTTCAGAAGTCGAGCTGTTTCAACTATAAAAGTTGTGATGTCGACAACACATACCACATATTTACTAAAAAAAACATCTATTGTTTACTTGAATTAAAATAAAGTATTGAAATTATAGAAGGAGAAGTAGAGAGAAAGGGAGACAGACAGACGTACGTATAGAGAAAGAAAGTGAATGTTTATCCAATTACAGTAGGTGAAAAAGTAAAAAATAAGTATTTCTTTACGAACATACTTCAAATGCCAAGCCGAATTCCTGTAGTCCTTCGTCCCCATCTGCTGCAGTCATGCCCATTATATTCAGGAGGCGCATCTCCTGATCTGTGAGGTTTTCCATCACCGGGGCCCCACCTCCAGTAGCTGTGAAGTTTTTCTTTAATTTACCATACTGCTTCTTTACCCGGCATTTCCAGTCTGCGACAACCTGTAAAATCCATATATTCAATGAATGCTCGCTGCGGTTACTATACAGCTAACAAAATTGTCAATTTATATATCTTTTTAGATCATGTACTAAATAAAGCTATTGTTTATATATGTTCGGGAAGCGCAGGGGCAGGGTAAAGAAGTGGTGAGTCGATTTTTTCTGTAACGCCAATATAACATATATTCTCTTAAAAAATGTACACGTTCCTTTCTTGATTGGAAAAGCGGCGCCAACTGGCGCCGGAGACAGAAGGTCTCTTATCAAAATGTTAGTGACTCAAACTCAGGCTCTTGCTCTGAGGGAGCAGTAGGCCGTCCTTCCGCTGGTAGCGGTCGTCCTTGGTGGCCTCTTCTCCGGCTCCAGCCGTGGCGGCCGCCCTGGGTGGGCACTTTCTTTGGCTTCGCTGTGGAGGAGTGGCGGTGCACCTCGACTTGAGGGCACCGATGTGAGCCACCCTCCTCCACTCGCAAGACCTGCGACGTCGATCGAGCCGACGGAGACTTCAGATGCGGGCTACTTCGGCGAACTGACGCATTCGCTCGACACCAAGGCGGAGCAGTGCGAGTCAGTGCGAAAATTAACTCTGGTCGTTGCTCGAAAGGCTCGCCTTCTTATATTTGTTATGCGTAATTTTACTTGCGCGAAACGCGGCCATCCAGTGGTGATAGGTGACACTGCAACCGCACGCTTCCCAGTCGCGACCCCTGCGTAAGGGGGTCACCCGCAGTAGTCCTCATGAGGGAACAACAGACATTCGGAACGGTCACGTCCGTGCAGAGCCTGGCAGGAGGACAAGCAGAGAACTGCACCACGCGAGATACATGCAGTCGCCGCGAGGCGACCAAGCGTTCCGAGGACGAGGAATCAAACATATAATAAAGTTAGCGCTAAATCCCGTCCGGCGCACGTAGATATAAGAAATAGAATAAGTAAAGGCCCGTTGGCCGAGTAGCTGATTAAGTCATACATAGAGCGCCCGCCGTAGGCAGCGGCGCATGTAGAGACCGAGTTTTATCATTTTCTTTCCGTTAAAGATGTTGGCTCAGACGGGACTTAGTTTATTTTGACGCGCAAGTCGGTCTCGGAAGGCGCGGTAATAGGAGCTGAGCCACACGTAATCTTCGAGTTATTTGGACGCGATACGGTCCCACGACACGTGGTACATCACCTGGGTAAGTCCGCTGCGAGGCGAAATAAGTTCGATTCGCTTGTCGGGACCTGGTACGCGGCGCCCACGGGTCGGCGCCAATGTGTGACGCGGCGATGACGAACGGCGAAACGGTGAGTCCGCCACGAGGCGAAGCAAGTCGGGAACGTTGCCAGAGACCTAGTACGCCGTGCCCATAGGTCGGCGTCGACGCGCGCGAACGCACAAAGAAACGAGCGACGGGGACATCTTCTCCGGGAAGAAGCGCGAAATTCGCGATGCGCGAGACCTGAGAGACGGAGCGAGGAGGTCGGCGTCGAGGCCCAAGCGAGAGAACGCAAAAACGACGTGCGAGCGTCATCCCCGAGACGAGTCGGCGGAATCGACGGAGTTGACACCTGGTAAACGCGGATATCGGGTCGGCGTCAAACTCCGAAGGCGAGCGAGCGAGTTAGGACCAGGGGCATCTTCTCCGGGAACGCGGTACCGGAGGACGCCTACCAGGTTGGGAATAGCACGGCTATGGGGTCGGCGTCAACGGCCGAGACCCTCGATGTCACCCGGACATCTTCTCCGGGGAAAACCCACGGGAGCGTGATCGGGGACCTCCACGTAGGGCTGCGCATAGGTAGACGTCGACGTAAGAACGAGTCGGCGAAAAGTGGAAACCTGGTGCAGCGGCACCGGGAGAGAGGCTCTGCGAGAATGTACTGGCGGCGGAAATTTCCGCCGGAGCCTTCCAGAACGTTTGCACCAGAGGATCGCATGTGATCCCCTACGCCGTACGCGAACGTTCTCGAAGGAGAAAGCGCGGAGTGGGGGTATCGCGCAAAGGTGGGGAGCCGGAGCGAGCGACACAGCACGAGGCAGTCTATTGGGGATCGTCGAAGCGGCAACACGCTGCGAGCGCGAGTAGAGATTTCGGGACTTGGAATATTCTCGAAAGTCGATCGGGACTTAGAATATTCTCGACACGCGAACATTCTCGAAGTGCCGCCGTCATCCATAACAACCGGTAACGCCCGCGAAACGCGTTAAGTGCTCACTCATTACAGGAAGTGAGAGGTACTCAGATACCAATTAGCACCGAATTAGTCAACGTTCTCGAACCGTCGATGTGAATAATTAAATGAATAAATGTTTCATTTATTATAAATATTTCTCAACAATTATTTCAAAATACTTACCCTATACTTACTTCATCCGTCGTCGTTGATCCATCGAAGTCCATCGTCGGTGATCCTGGTCTGCGGCAAAGCTGGTATCCTGGTGCAGCAGTGGTGCTCATCCATCGTTGGCGGGAACCTGAAAAGAAGATAGATTAGTCGTTTGAATAATTCGATTGATACTTACCATATCCTTCTCGGTGGGTTGAAGGTGAAACCGAGTGGCGACCGTGAAAAGGCAGATATTTTGCGCATCCCGAGCCTATAACTGACCGCGTCCGGTTACACACTTCCCAATTTTCGGATGTAAACACAGTATTTCGGTCGCGTGCGCGCGGCTGAGCCTATTGGGTGGCCGGGTTGCCGCCGTTTCAGGCGCATTCTCATACAATATTAAATCGTTTATACTTCATTTATATATATACAATATATATATACACATACATATATTATCTTTGAATATTATTATTGTATAGAATTATGAATATTATTGAGCCTCAAATGTTAAAAAATCTATGAATAAACGCTTACAAGCCATTGATCCCATAAATAAATAAATATTTCAAATTCACCATTAATCCGAATGTGCCCATTGCGAAATTTCACTCAGATGTCAGATATATAAACTTACTGGATAGTTCCATCTTTCATTTATATGAGTAATAAATAATTTAATAAATGAAATACATGTAAAGTCTAGCACATTTGACCACCTGTAGCCCATCTATTATGTTATTTTGCACTTCGTAATTGATAACAGTTTTTTTTTTTAAATCAAAGCGAATCCCACCCCGAGTCTCGCGGCACCGACAACATACAATTACCTCTAGACGCGAATTAACTATACACGATTACAATTACAAAGTAGCCGTGAACGGCTCGCAACGATAACGATCTCGAACGTCTTACTCGCGACTCAACGCGACATAGATGTGAACAACTCGCAATACGATAATACGATAATGACCGCGAATCTCTCCGATTCCGCGAGTCCCGAAATGACCGCGAATCTCTCCGATTCCGCGAGTCCCGAAATGACTCCGCGATTGACCTCAGCTATCCGCGTGAGGCCTCGCGAGGTCCGCCACACGAAACGCGAAGATGTCCCGCACGCCACGACGCGATCACGTGAAGCCCGTACGGGCCCACGCCGATACGGTGTCCGGCCCGTGCGAATAACACCTCGTCCAACCACGTAATTACGCGAGACGCATCTCGCCGTCCGCAATAATCCGAATCAAATCGCCGCAACACGATACTCCAACGAACACGGCGCTTAAACGTATCTCGACATCTTAACACTGCGGCACTTATTCTCACGAGACGACCATTACACGATTACCTCGACGATACGACAATTATTCTCACGCTACGACCATTAAACGATTTGACTGTCGGCGGCCGCGCACTCGAACTCCCGAGACGGGCAATTACGCACTTTTCCGGCCGGGCCCTCCCGCGGTATTTCATTCGGGATGATCGAGACGAATTACATACTTTCGCGGCACAACGCGACCCCCGGGAGGACCTCGGTATAGCGACGACCTTACTTGCGGTGCTTGTGCAGTGGCCTTACAATTTCTCCGCTCGTTTCGGCAGCAAGTCGTCTCCGTCGCAAGGGGATGGGGGTGGCACCTCACTGTTCGACGGCTCACACAACAGTGCCGGCCCTCTGGTTCGGTGGGATCACGCTGGGCCCGCGGCGGCGCTCCTGCGCGCCGGTACCGTACGCCCTGGCCCTCTTGGCTAGTGCTGCGCCCTACTTGACGCTGCGCCTAACTAAGGCGCCCTCGCGCCTGCCTCCACCCGCTTGCGGTAGTGCCTAAAATGGCGCCGGGTCCGGCGATCCGAGCCGCGACTCCGGGATCGGTTGCTCGATAGCCGGGCTGGCCAGGCCCTGGCTCGTCGACCGGTGGCATACTCCGGGGGTGGATGACCCTTCGACGGGGACCTTCGTCGGGGCGTCCCCCTTTCCGGTTTCTCCGTGTGCGGGTCGTCATTCCGTGTGGCGGGCCAGCGTCCTCCCTGACAAGCGTTACGCGGCACCGGCTATGGGCCCCAGCGCGACCCGTCCGTCGGCCGTCCGTCCTCGATACGCCCCCAGCCAGTCGCTCCCAGACTCCCTCGGTGCGACTTTACGTCGGTACAATAATCCTTTCGGCCATCTGCTCCGCACCTGTAAGTCTCGAAGTCTCGTTAACCTAATTCTAACGCTCGCGCCCCGCCCGCCCCGGGCGGAGGCACCACCCCTGACGTCCCCCTCGGCCGAGCTACCATCCGGGCCGGGGACGCGACAACTGTCACGTCACATCGTATAAAAAATTTATCTCACATAAACAATAATATTTTCATGTGAATTTTATAAAGTTTTCAGAATATAAAAACGTAAACTTTACCACAGCGGTTGTTATTTCCTTTAAGTTGAGCTGTGAATGGCTGTCATTCGGTGCCGCACCCGGAAAAAAATGCATGATACGGTACTACAAACATGACCATAGACTAATGAATTTTACTAGATCGCCCACTCCCTGCAGTCTATTGTCTATTGTCTATAATTTTCATGATTCGTACCCTGGCTTGGAACAAACATATACTTTATGGTAGATTCCAAGACATGTACCATTTTATGGTGCGTTAGTTTCCAAGACACGAACAATTTTTTGCACATAACGAAAAATTACTGACTTGCGGGATAATGTTTACAAAATATTATAACTTATGTTTCCATACCACGTTCTTAAGTGTCAAGAAGTACCTTATATCCCTTGAATATACAGAAATTACAAAAAAGTGATATGTACCGTTTTATGACATTGCGACCGCACGCTTCCATGGCGGAAGTGGAGCAGACGGAGGGAGCAGCAGTTCCGGAAAGCACGACGGTAGGTCGCGACATGCCGGACATATTGTCGCAGGTAACGACTGACGCATGGGCGGCGGGCTTGGGTCTCGTACTACTAAACACGGGCAGGACCCAGACGTGCGTGCGACAACAGGGTGGGTCTATTATAGACCTTACCTGGGCCAGCCCGCTCGTCGTCCGCGGAGTACGGGGATGGAGGGTGGCCGAGGAGGTGGAGTCCCTATCGGACCACCTCTTTATAGAGATGGCTCTCCTGGTCACCCTCCCTGAGACTCGAGCCCGCCGCAAGGAAGCCAAAAAGCGCTTCCCCAGGTGGGCGCTCAGAAGAATGGACGAGGACCTCTTGAGGACCCTCGATCCATATATCGTTCTGGGCGGAGGACGCCCTATTAGCGTCCGAGGACGTGGATGTGGCTGCTGAAAGGTTGGGCGAGGTTATGACGGCGGCGTGCGATGCCGCCATGCCTCGCTCCGGGCCACATCCACGCAAAGCAGCATACTGGTGGACGGAGAAAATCGCCGAGCTACGGCGCTCCTCCGTCCAAGCCAGGCGACGCTGGCTGAGAGCCAGAAGGCTGCAGCGTGTGCAGCCGCGTCGCATGGAAGAGAAGGGAGTAGCGTACCGCTCCGCCAAGCGGGCCTACTCCCTGGCCATCAAGCGGGCCAAGGACCAGGCGTGGCGCGAGCTGCTGGAGGACATCGACAGGGACCCGTGGGGGCGCCCCTACAAAATGGTCCTCAACAAGTTGAGGACCTGGGCGCCCCCAGCCGCGGAGGCCATGGACCCCGAGCTCTTGGAAGAGGTGGTTAACACCCTCTTCCCAGATGACCCTGGGGAGAGGGCGGGAGACGGTCCCGTTCCACCGGAAGCGGAATTGGACGACGAGCTCGGGGTCTCCATGGATGAGCTAAGGAGAGCCGCCAAGAGGTTAAAGGCGGGCAAGGCTCCGGGCCCCGATGGGATCCCGGGCAGAGCCTGGTCCTTGGCCACGGGGGAGCTGGCCGAGCACTTGTGTAAATTGTTTACCAAGTGTCTACGATATGGCCGGTTCCCCCACGCTTGGAAGATGGCGAGGTTGGTCCTCCTTCCCAAACCGGGGAAACCCGCCGACCAGCCGTCGGGGTATAGACCGATTTGCCTGTTGGACGAGGTCGGCAAGCTCTACGAGAGAGTAATTGCCGACCGTATCGTCCAACACTTGTCCCGGAGAGGTCCTGACTTGAGTCAGGACCAATACGGCTTTCGAGAGGGCAGGTCGACAGTCGATGCCGTCCTGCGCATCATGGCCCTCTCGAGAGCCGCAACGGAGGCCGGCAGGGTGTTGCTGGGTGTCGGGTTTGACATCGCAAACGCTTTCAACACCCTGCCGTGGCCGGTGATAAGGGGGGCGTTGATCTACCACAACGTTCCCCCTTATCTGATAGCGGCCATTTTTGATTATCTCCGGGACCGGCGGTTGGTCTATACCGACCAAGACGGAAACATCATGGTGAAACTGGTCGTACGGGGGGTTCCGCAGGGATCGGTGTTGGGGCCGCTCCTGTGGAACCTGGGGTATGACTCCGATCTCCGGGTCGCCCTCCTCCCAGGTTGTTGGCTCAACGTGTTTGCCGACGACACGTTCCTGGAAGTCGAGGGCGACAATTGGGAGGAGGCAACCGCAATGGCACAGGTCGCAGTGAGGGCAGTGGTAGCCGCGATGAAAGCAGTGGGCCTGAGGGTGGCTCCCCAAAAGACGCAAGCCGTCTTTTTCTACGACAAGTCTAAGGGGAGACCACCCGTGGCCCACATCGAGGTGGAAGGCACCCGTGTCCCCGTGGGGGCCCACATGAAAGTGTTGGGCCTCTGGTTGGACGGCACCTGGACTTTCGGCGAGCACTTTGCTCGCCTGGTCCCCAAGGCTAAGGCCGCGGCCAATGGTCTGGCCAGGCTGATGCCAAACTTGGGTGGGGCGAGCGGACGTGCTCGCCGACTATATGCCGCGACCGTGCATGCCGTGGCACTCTACGGCGCACCGGTCTGGGCGTCTGCAGCGGAGGGGTCCAGCCGCATTAAGATGCGGCTGCGACAAATGCAACGCCCGTTGGCCCAAAGAGTGTCACGTGCATATTGCACGGTCTCTCATGCGGCGGCGACGGTCCTGGCGGGCCTTCCCCCCATAGAACTCGCAGCTCGGCAGTGCGCGGAGGTACATCGCCGCACGAGGGAGCTGCGAGCAGGGGGAGGCCAGATAATACCCCA
Organism: Temnothorax rugatulus; assembly: GCA_035220575.1. NCBI lineage: Eukaryota > Metazoa > Arthropoda > Insecta > Hymenoptera > Formicidae > Temnothorax > Temnothorax rugatulus. The sequence goes on along the minus strand of JASTWL010000407.1, from coordinate 84,357 downwards.
GGCCCGTCGTCTAATAAGAGTCCAGGAAAAGGCGGCCCTCGTACGAAAATGGCAAGAATATCTCGCCAATTGCGAGTTTGGCCAGAGGACCGTCGATGCCGTCCGACCCTGTCTGGCAGAGTGGCTGGACAGTCGGGGACACGGGTTGTCCTATCATGCTGTACAGGTGCTCACCGGACATGGGTGTTTCGGTGTGTACCTGCACAAAATTGGCAAGGAGGCTACCACAAAGTGCCATCACTGCGACGAGGAGAGGGACACGGCGCAGCACACGCTGGAATTCTGTCCAGCGTGGGCTGAGCAGCGTCGTGTCCTAATAGAGGCCATAGGCCAGGATCTCTCCCTACCGGCAATTGTGGCGGCAGGTGTCGGGAGGGAGGAGAAATGGAAGGCGTTCGTTTCCTTCTGCGGCAGCGTAATGTCGCAGAAGGAAGCGAGCGAGAGGATTAGGAGGGGGGAGGTGCGCCCCCCTTCGACTCGCAGGAGGGAAGAGGAGGAGGAGGAGTGGGCACCGAGGCGACCACTGAGAGTGTCGCCGCCGCCAGAAGAGTGGCGGCGGCGGCTGCGGCCTCGAAATGATGTCCTCCAAAGAGGAGGCGGAGAGGATCTGACGGGGGGAGATTGATCCTCCCCCGGCGGACCCCTCACAATGGGGTGCGGGGCGCGCGGGTCTCCTAAGGCCTGTTTGTTCTCCCGTCCCTACTAACCGGTCAACTCGGGGCGCGCGGGCCTTTAAAGGCCTATTTGTTCCCCCGAATCAGAAAGAGTATTGTGAGCGGGTGGACGCTTTGTTGTCCAACCCGACTCGACCTTCGAACTCTGTTCGCGGGTTTGCGCCAAATTAAATGGCGCGAGTGGTGCGGTGCCTCCGAGTTGCCCTTCCCGACGGGGGGGTTAGCTCGGAGGATAGGAGGTCCGGCGTCCCGGCGGGGTGACGGGGCGTCGGACATACCTCCCATCAAAACACCGGGAGGAGCGGCGGGGTGGGTGGTGTCCACACCCCGCCGCACTTAGATCAATCAGGACCCCTGTGGCCAGAGCCCAAAAGGCTCACAGGAGGCGGCCCATTCAGGGCCAGGCGCTGGGAGGCGCGCCGGACGCAGTATTAACAAGTTCCCGGGCGCCTCCCCATAAACGCCGAGTAGGACACCCATGGGGTTTTAGTGGGTAAGAGTCCCACACTCCCCTCGTTCCTCCCCCCGGAGGGCGAGGGGGTCTTCACCCTCAACCACCAGAGGGGGCTGCCGGGTCACATACCTGGCCCAGGTCAGGGAGCCCGGCAGGAGAAGATTTCCCCATGTAAAAAAAAAAAAAGGTAACGACTGACGCAGGCGCTGTTCCGGCAAAGTCGCCGGAGGTAAAGACCGAGGCGGCGGAGGAGCAGCAGACGATGCCGAAGTACGAGGAACAGCCTTCGGACGACTGTTTCTACAGCCCGGAGAGCGGCGACGAATCCGAGCTCGACGACTAAGCGAGAGCGCTAATCAGCGATACTCCGCGAAACGCTCCGAGGACGAGTAGTTTGATACAATACAAGACTAAGGGATTTTCGTTTAATTTTAAGTCCAATATGATTTAATATTATTTTCTTTCTTTGGCGTAAAGTTTGAGACTCGTCCGGCGTGGTAAGATATTAGGATTAAGTTAGATATACGCGACAAGCCCAAGAGGCATTTAGGTATAAGGTTATACATTTTGAGTTTCGTTCTACTAGGCCAAGTGGTCTCCGCCGATTCCAATAATAAATTATTTTTCGTTTTGGGCTCAAGCAATCAAATAAAGTTACGTTTAGTACCCGCGTTTGGATCGGCGACGAAAACCGCGAAAACAGGCTAGAGCCACACGTAATCTTCAAGGAGAAGTAAAACCAGGACAATGTTCGAGACCTGGTACACATCATACGTAGGTCGGCGTCAAAGTCCGACAACGCGTTTGTTAAAACCAAGACGGAGCACTCGCTAGATGCGACATAGTAAACGTTGTCCGTGGTCGGGCGCCATTGTAAGTAGGTCGGCCTGTCTTTGGTTCGAACGCGGACTAGCTCGCCGGATCAGGAGTTCGAAGAAGGCCCAGAGACAATAACCAGAATACGAGCACACGACAAGATTTATTCACTTTAGTATATGTGTACAAGAAATACGGGACGGACGCGGTATTACAAACAGGACGCGGTATATACAGTCGGACGGCAGTGCTTATGCACTCGGCGCGGTGTTTTCCGGGACGGACGCGGTATTACAAGCAGGACGCGGTATGTACAATCGGACGGCAGTGCTTATGCACTCGGCGCGGTATTTTACGGAACGGATGCGGTATCAACCGGAATACGGGACGGACGCGGTATTACAAACAGGACGCGGTATGTACAATCGGACGGCAGTGCTTATGCACTCGGCGCGGTATTTTACGGAACGGATGCGGTATCAATCGGAACGCGGTATATTACAAACGGAACTTACAGGCGGTTCTAGAACGCGGCCTATCAGGGTTTCGCGGTCTAAGGATCTGGAGCCCTACGGCAGGTGGCAACGAGAGCCCTCGTTGCGAGGCCGAGCGTGCTCGACCCCGCGTAGCCGTGCCGTCAGGAGTTCGTAGGCAGGAGATCGGGGACACCCGAGAGCACTCGGTCGAGACTCGGAGCTCCGAACCTCGTTGGTGTGTCGCCTAGGAAATCGGTCGGGTCGGCTTCGCCAGGAACAGCGGAATGCTGGCGTGGAGACGAAGTCGTCTTTTCTCGCCGGAGCGTCGGCTTATATACCCCGGTTCGGCGGGCCCGATAGGAGGGAGGCCGTTCGTCAGGCGGGTCGCGTGGGGGTACGCTGACGCGCTCGCGTCCTCGGCGCGGCTCGGCTTTCTTCGGCGTCTCTCGGCGCCGCGCGGAGGAAGGCACCGGTGCCGCGTTTTACGTATGCAACGAATCGGTTATGCGGCATCCGGCGGGTGATGATCGGGAACGATGCCTTGACAGGGCGCATCGTTACAAACGTTGTCAGTAGGTCGGCGTCAAAGTCCGGTGACGCGTCAGCAAAATCGCGAACCAGGCGTCCTCTACGGGTAGAAGCGATCGAGGATAGATGTCCGACACCTGGTAAACGTCGTACATAGGTCGGCGTCAAAGTCCTGTGACGCGTCAGCGAAATCGCAAACCATGCGTCTTCTACGGGTAGAAGCGATCAAGGATCGATGGATGATACCTGGTAAACGTCGTACGTAGGTCGGCGTCAAAGTCCGGTGACGCGTTAGCGAGATCGCGAACCAGACGTCTTCTGCGAGTAGAGGCGATCGGGGATCGAGTGACGATACCTAATAAACGTCGTACATAGGTCGGCATCAAAGTCCGGTGACGCGTTAGCAAGTTTGCGAATCAGACGTCTTCTGCGAGTAGAAGCGACACGGTGTCAAGCTACGAGACCTGGTACGCAGTGCACATAGGTCGACGTCAAACTCCGACGAAGCGTTCGCGAAATAAGAAACGGAGCATCCGCCACAGGAAGTAACGTGGTGCGAGCGAAGTCCGAGACCTAGGGAACACCATCGACAGGTCGGCGTCAAGGTAGAATCAATAATATGGAAATTCGGCACGCGGACGTCTTCTTCAAGACGAAGCATAAAAGACGCGGCAATAAACACCTAGTACACGCCAAGGTAGGGTCGGCGTCAGGCATAAGGTCCGGGAAAGCGATTTTAACACTTAGACGTCTTGCCCGGGAACGAGACGCGGAATCTTGTCTACTAGGTTCCGAGAGCCATTCCTGTAAGGTCGGCGTCAACGGTCGACAACCAAAAGTGCACCTGGACATCTTCCCCAGGGAATTCGTCCAGGAACACGTCGGGGGTACTCCCCGAAGGGGTGCGCATAGGTCGGCGTCGACGGCGAATAAAATCGGCCGGTCGACGATACCTGGTGCAGCGGCACCAAGGGAGAGAAGTTCCCGCGACGCAATAACCACGGAAATTTCCATGGGAACGTTCTTGAACGTCCGCAGGAGGGGGGGGCTCGCGTGATCAACTACGCAGTTGCGAACGTTCTCGAAGGGAAAGACGCGGAGTGGGGGCAGCGCGCAGTGGTAGGGAGCCACGGAGAGACATACTGCTCTAGGCAGTCTCTCGGGGATCTTCGAAGCGATCACTTCTATTCTCCGTATACTTGTCGTCGCGAACTTAGAGTCACGCGAGCGTAAACCAAGTGCGCAGTTTATTATCGCCGAAGTCCAATAACAACCGGAAACGCCCGCGGAACACGTTAATTAATTCTCGTTTTTACATTAACGAGCGGTACTGCGATACCGAAAAATAACTTGTGCGCCGTTAGGCGTAAGGGCACTTGTGCTCATCAACATTTGTGAACAACAACTTGTGCGAATTGAAGATTTGTGAACAACAGCCTGTGTGAATTGAATAGTTTGAATAAATAATTCAACATTATTATAAATAATCTCAAGAATTTATCAATTATACTTACCTTCTACTTACCTGATCTATCGGCGTCGATCCATCGAAGTCCAGCGTTGATCCTGGTATGCGGTGATGCGAGAATCCTTGAGTCAGCAGCGGCGATGATCCATCCGAGGCGGGAACCTGAAAAGAAGAATAATTAGTGTTATTGATAATTCGAGAGATAACAGATATTACCTTCTCGGTGAACCGAGGTCAAACCGAGTGGCGACCGTAAGATAGGAGGACATAGAGCGTGAATCGTGCTCCCATGTAGCATCGTTCGGTTACAACATAACCTCATTTTTCGGGGTATAAGCACATTTTTATAAATGTGAAATTATTCACTTGCAGGTTAATATTTGTGGAATACCGAAAATTCACATTTCCTTACCGTGTTCTTAAATGTTGAAATGTATATTAACGCGCTGAATATACGTAAACAAGCAAGAACTGACATGTAATATTTTATGGCCTAACGTTAGTTTCCAGGATATAAACAAATTTTCATAAAATAATCTGAAATTATTGACTTGCGTGTTAATGTCTGCGGAATACCTCCTTGAACTTACTTTTTCTTACCGTGTCCTTCAATGTAAAAAAGTATATTAAGGGGATCCTGGACAGGGGGCAATTACCGACAAAAACAGTTAGAGCTCGTTCTTTGAAACGGCTTTATAGATCGCAAAATCCTTTTACAGGAATAAAGTATAGGTACTAATGAAGAGTGGGAATATAAAATAATTAGTAATAATTGAAAAAAATGTAAAAATGCTGTCACCTCATAACCTTATTTTCTAATATAAACAGTTGTATAAATTATATGTACGAAATAAAATGTTCCTACTCTTCAGAATACGTGCACAAACAATAACGTACCTTTGAAATTGAGATTGAAAGCCTAGAAAAAAAATTAGAGCTTCGAAGAAATCGTGTATATTTTCCACAAAAATATACACGCAGGCTAGTAAGCAGAGCAGCAATCATGTGTAGCAGTAGTTCCCGGATCTTGCGAGAGATGGCGCGATGGCGCCAATCGCAGCAATCGAACAAGGACAGATATATCATACAGATATCTCGTTAGGCATTTTCACATTTTTTTCAATTATCACTAATTTTTTTATATTCCCACTCTTCATTAGTACCTATACTTTACTCCTGTAAAAGGATTTTGCGATCTGTAAAGCCGTTTCAAAGAACGAGCTTTGACAGATATGTCGTACAGATGCCTCGTTAGGCATTTTTACATTTTTTTCAATTATCACTAATTTTTTTATATTCCCACTCTTTATTAGTACCTATACTTTACTCCTGTAAAAGGATTTTGCGATCTATAAAGCCGTTTCAAAGAACGAGCTTTGACAGATATGTCGTACAGATGCCTCGTTATATCATACTGTATGATATATCTGTCGTACCTTATGGTACGCAAAAGGTACACAAAGTAATATAGACTATATAATCATTATATGTGTGAATGTATATGTATATCTGTGTTCATATTGCGTTTATATTGCCCTAGTTTTCTATAATATTGTATGACAAGAGATCATAGCTGTATATTGATCCATTATAATATAATAAATCAATATACAGTTATGATCTCTTGTCATATAATATTATAGAAAACTTATAACATAATGGATCAATATGCAGCTATGATCTCTTGTCATATAATATGGGACCGTTTAGTTGCACACCGAAAGATGCACACCGTTCAGTTGCACACCGAAAGATGCACACTGTTTAGTTTTGCACCGAAAGATGCGCACCGTTCAGTTGCACACCGTGTTATTGCACACCGAAAGATGCGCACCGTTTAGTTGCACACCGAAAGATGCACACTGTTCAGTTGCACACCGAAAGATGCGCACCGTTCAGTTGCACACCGTGTTATTGCACACCGAAAGATGCGCACCGTTTAGTTGCACACCGAAAGATGCACACTGTTCAGTTGCACACCGAAAGATGCGCACCGTTCAGTTGCACACTGTTCAGTTGCACACTGAAAGATGCGCACCGTTCAGTTGCACACCGTGTTATTGCACACCGAAAGATGCGCACCGTTTAGTTGCACACCGAAAGATGCACACTGTTCAGTTGCACACCGAAAGATGCGCACCGTTCAGTTACGCACAAATTATTGTCACGAAAAGATGTGTTCTGTTTACTTGCTTGTTTCATGTATTCGCATTATTAATTTTAACAGACGGAAGGAAATAAAAATAATAAATTTAAAAAATATATTGGAGGTGAGGGATGTAAACTGAATAATTACCATATATTTTTTAAATTTATTATTTTTATTTCCTTCCGTCTGTTAAAATTAATAATGCGAATACATGAAACAAGCAAGTAAACAGAACACATCTTTTCGTGACAATAATTTGTGCGTAACTGAACGGTGTGCAACTGAACGGTGCGCATCTTTCGGTGTGCAACTGAACAGTGTGCATCTTTCGGTGTGCATCTTTCGGTGTGCAACTAAACGGTGCGCATCTTTCGGTGTGCAATAACACGGTGTGCAACTGAACGGTGCGCATCTTTCAGTGTGCAACTGAACAGTGTGCATCTTTCGGTGTGCAACTAAACGGTGCGCATCTTTCGGTGTGCAATAACACGGTGTGCAACTGAACGGTGCGCATCTTTCGGTGTAAAACTAAACAGTGTGCAACTGAACGGTGCGCATCTTTCGATGTGCAACTGAACAGTGTGCATCTTTCGGTGTGCAACTAAACGGTGCGCATCTTTCGGTGTGCAATAACACGGTGTGCAACTGAACGGTGCGCATCTTTCGGTGTAAAACTAAACAGTGTGCATCTTTCGGTGTGCAACTAAACGGTGCGCATCTTTCGGTGTGCAATAACACGGTGTGCAACTGAACGGTGCGCATCTTTCAGTGTGCAACTGAACAGTGTGCAACTGAACGGTGCGCATCTTTCGGTGTGCATCTTTCGGTGTGCAACTAAACGGTGCGCATCTTTCGGTGTGCAATAACACGGTGTGCAACTGAACGGTGCGCATCTTTCGGTGTGCAACTGAACAGTGTGCATCTTTCGGTGTGCAACTAAACGGTGCGCATCTTTCACTGTGCAATAACATGGTGTGCAACTGAACGGTGCGCATCTTTCGGTGTGCAACTGAACGGTGTCCAATTGAACGGTGTCTAATTGAACCGTGTCCAATTGAACCGTGGGCAAAGTATCGTGTCTATTTGCACCGTGTCCGTTTGCACCGTGTCCAATTGTACTGTGCGCAAGTGAAGGCCACTCATATAATATTACATAAAACTAGAGCGATAATGCAATTGAACATAGATATACATACATACACACGCACACGCATACGCAATGTATGTGCAATTGCACATACGTACGCATACGCACTTACATTATTTTTTCTGTGGGCCCCGGGTTTTGTCCACGATGACGATATCACGGACACGGGACGTCTCCAAGATCGTGCTCCGATTACTTAGTACTAAGAATAATTTTGTAAACACACACGTGTTTATATATGTATATATATCTTCCATCGCGTAAATTCTGCAAATGCACAAAAGAAATTTATGCAGAATTATTTTTAGTACAAAGTAATCGGAGCACGATCCTGAAGACATCTTATGTCCACGATATCGTCATCGTAAACGAGGCCCCGGGCCCAGAAAAAAAATAATCGTACAAACGATAAACTCCCGTACAATAGTACTCTTACAAAACGATAAAAGAGCGCACTCGGAAGGGAAACGAAAGTACCGCGAACTTTCCCTTCTCGATGGTCCTTTTTTTAAAAACGAAAAAGAGAATCATGGAGAATGCGCACCCGTTCCTCCTCTCGTGGTCGGGAATCGAGCCCGATCAAGCGCGCTTATAAATGTAAAATAATAAAAAAATACAAGACTACTTGCACGTGAACAATTTGCGCCGCGACTCGCCGGCGATCAATCTCCCCCGTCTCGCCCGGCGTTCAATTGTATTGTATTTGTCGCGCGCGCATTCGCGTTTCTTTATTTATTTTTCCCCCTAAGACTGCTCGTCCGAATACTTCAGAGGACCAAACATGAGAAAAAAAAACGTGTACAGTACAGAAGATACAATTACTGTTTACCTACCGAAACGTAGAAAATAAATACTAAATCGATCAATAATAATCGCAGCCATATTAAAAAGAATCGAAAAAAAAAAGATTTTTTGTTATTATAAAAAAAAAAGTTTACATATGAGGCCACGACACTCCCGCGAATGGCATACCCCCCGCCGTGTATCTTGACGCCGACGGCGGCGCGTATGATGCTAGTGGCAATGACGCATATGCTGGCGTGTATGCTGGCTGCGGCGGCGTGTATGCTGGCGGCGGCGGTGGGTACGCCGATGGAGCATACGATGGCTGCGCGTGTGCTGGCGGCGGCGGCGGGTACACTGATGGAGCATACGATGGCTGCGCGTGTGCTGGCGGCGGCGGCGGCGGCGGCGGCGGGTACGCCGATGGAGCATACGATGGCTGCGCGTGTACTCCACCGCGGAACCTCATGTTTCTCCGCTGCCTCTGCAGCGCTCGACGCACCGCATTATTTGCGATCTGTAAAAAAATGTATTTGTGTGTGTATATATATATATATATATATATATATATATATATATATATATATATATATATAGATAAGGTGAATCATTGTAATGAACGCAGGCAAATATCTTGAAAAATATGGAGGATACAAAAAAATGTTTCTTGATTCGGATGTGAGTCATATCATAGATGTCGTTTTCAAGAAATCTTGAAAGCGACTAATAAAACTTGATTTTTTCCTTAAAATAAAAGTTGTACATCTCGTTGAGACGTTTTGAAAAAACTATAATGAAACTTTCTTTCGGAATTTCTGGAGATATTTTAAATTGTTATAATATTTTTAATATAAAATATCTCGTGAAGTATTCATTTTTCTATGATTTTACCTTCATATTTTTAGTTTAGAAACGTGGACCCAAGTGGTCGGAAGGAAAGTGAAGAGGAAACAGGAGGGAAAGGGCAAAGCGAACGCGACATCTAACAAAGCCGGCGCCCGCCAAGCCCGCAGGAGGGGGCAAGGGAAACACGCCGCCTTCGTCGTCCTCCCAAAAGGAGAAAAAGACGAAGAAACGAAGGGCTCCCAGAACGGCAGCTGTAGTGCTGACGTGCCCCGAGGGTCAGTACGGGGAATACATGGCCCTGGTAAGGAGTAAGGTCGCCCTACAAGACGTGGGGATTGAGAGGGCTCCCAATGTCAGGAGGACCGCCACGGGAGCGTTAAGCCTGGAGATCCCGGGCCAGGGTAACGCAACGAAAGCGGATGCCCTGGCCGCCAAGATGGCGGAAATCCTGGCCGACAAGGAGGGAGTTACGGTGGGCCGCCCAATCATGACGGCGGACATCCGTCTGAGTGGATTCGAGGAGTCGGTAAGCGAGGGAGAAATCAGGGAGACCCTCGCGATCCAAGGAAAAACGCAGCCAACAGCCATCACCGTTGGACCAGTGAGGCGAATGGGCAACGGCCTATGCACCGTCGTAACCAAATGCCCGCTGGCAGCTGCGAATCTCCTGACAAGGGGAACAAAGATGAGCCTGGGGTGGTCGCAAACTTTAGTTTAGCGGTTTAGCGCACCTCGTGCGCTGTCGGGAAAGAAACGCGTCTTTTCTCTTTAGCACACGTCGCATTAGCTCACCTCGTGCGCTATCGGGAAAGAAACGCGTCTTTTCTCTTTAGCACACGTCCCTTTAGCACACCTCGTGCGCTATCGGGAAAGAAACGTGCGTGCGCTATTGGGATAATGCTTCCAACATTTCGTGCGCTATCGGTACTATGTTTCATTTTCTTGTGTGCTATCGGGCAAATGTGCATATTAGTTCGTGCGCTATCGGGATAGTTCGCCATTTATTTGGTGTGCTATCGGGACGTGTGCTAAAGGGATGTGGGCTATCGGGAATAATTTTAAATTCGACGTGTGCTATCGGGCTGTGCGCTATCGCACCGTGCGCTAACGGATCCCGCTCCTCGTCCGGCCGGGTGATGGTCGCGGGGGATTTCAACGCGAAGTCCCGCGCACGGGGTTCCCCGCGGACCAATTGGAGGGGCGACGTCACGGAGACGTGGGCGGCGGGTCTCGGCCTGACACTTATCAACACGGGCCGAGAGAGCACCTGCGTGCGGCGGCAGGGGGAGTCAGTTGTGGACCTGACTTGGGCCACACCCCCTGTCGCTCGCGAGATACGTGACTGGCGGGTGGCGGCGGACCTGGAGACTCTCCGACCATCAATATATCATGATGACGGTCCGTCCCACCCCCCGAGAGGTGCTCGCCCGCCGCCGTGAAGCCAACAAGGACAGACGGAGATGGGCCCTGAAGAAGATGGACGCCGACAGATATAAGGCGGTCATAATCGCCCTGACATGGGCCGAGGAAAGGGATCGCACGGAAGAGGGGGTGGCAGATGTGGACGGGATGGCGGGGGCGCTCGTCCGGGTCGTGCACAAGGCCTGCGACGTGGCGATGCCCCGCGTCAGCTCGCTGCTCCCTCGAAATTGTGCGTATTGGTGGACGGAGGAGTTGGCCGATCTCAGGCGCTCCTCCGTCCGTGCGAAGAGGATATGGCAGAGGATCCGCGCCGGGAGGCGCGGTTCTCTGTCGGAGAGGGAAGCCGGAGAGGCCTGGCGTACCGCCCGCCAGGACCTCTCCAGGGCGATTTATGCGGCCAAGGAGAGTGCCTGGAAGGGGCTCCTCGACAGCGTAAATGAGGATCCGTGGGGGCGTCCATACAAGCCCGTGCTTAATAAACTTAAGCCCTGGACGCCCCCAGTGACAGAGATGCTGGACCCCCTATTCATTGGCGAGGTCGTCGAGAAACTCTTCCCCAGGAAGGACGGGGGAGAGGTCAGGTTTCCGACGACGGCCTTGCCAGAATGGAGGGAGGAGTAGGGGGTCAGCGAGGAGGAGCTGTCGAGGGCTCTCCGCAGGGTTAGGGGCGGCAAGGCCTCTGGCCTTGACGGCATTCCGGGCAAAGCTTGGACCTTGGCCGCGGGGGGACTGGCCGGCAGAATAAGGAGGGTGTACACGGAGTGTCTGAAAGCCGGCCAATTCCCCACACAGTGGAAGAAGGCCGGCCTAGTGCTCCTGCCGAAGGCGGGCAAACCAGCAGGTTTGCCGTCCGCCTACCGGCCCGTGTGCCTGCTGGATGGACGAGGCAGGCAAGATTTTCGAGCGAATCATCGCCGAACGCCTCGTCCAGCACCTGTCCCAGAGGGCAGAAGGAGGGCTCTCGGATGATCAGTATGGCTTCCGTGCCGGGAGATCGACGGTGGACGCGATATTACGCGTCCTCTCCCGGATGGAGGCCGCGTTAGAGGGGGGAGAGTTGCGCTAGGCGTTTCGTTTGACGTCTGCAACGCGTTCAACTCTCTCTCCTGGCCGCTGATCGGGGAAGCACTTCGAGAATTCGGAGTCCCCGATTACCTAATGGAGATCATCCGAGACTACTGCCTGGACAGAGGGCTGATATACACGGACCGGAACGGGGTCCTGATGTTCAGACTGGTCGAGTGCGGTGTTCCACAGGGGTCAGTTCTTGGCCCCTTCCTGTGGATCATCGGCTACGACCGGGTATTCAGGACCCCCCTCCCCGAGGGTTGCTGGCTCTCAGGTTACGCGGACGACGTGTACCTGGGAGTCAGCGGGGAGGATTGGCAGGAGCTCTTTGGGCTGGCCAACCTGGCAGCGGAGTGCGTGGTGCGCTCAATTAGGAGGCTGGGCCTGGAGGTGGCCCCGCAGAAAACACAGGTTACAGTGTTTTACAACAGGAGGCTGCGGGGCCCTCCACCAGAGGGGCTCGGCCTCCGAGTCGAAGGAGTGGGAGTTCCGACCACTCCTCACTTCAAGTGTACCTGGGAGTGTGGCTGGACGAAAAGCGGAGCTTCGGCGAGCACGTCGCCCGCGTGGCCTCTAAGGCCAAGACAATGGCCAACTGTTTGGCCAGGATCCTACCAAACATCGGTGGGGCAGGCGGGCGCGTGCGTCGCCTCTATGTGGCGGTGGTGCACTCGGTGTTGCTATACGCAGCACCGGTCTAGTGCGATAGAGTCAGGGCCAACGTGACCCTGTGCGCCAAAATGGCGGCCGCGCAGCGCGTAATCGCGCTCAGGGCCGCCAGGGCGTATCGCACCGTCGCACACATGGGGGCGATCCTCCTGCCGTAGGCCGCCTGCCGTAGCCTCCTCCCTCCCTCACCCAGGGGGCGGACAAGCAGCCGGGGTTTAGCTGCTCGGCCGCTGCTCTTCGGAGTAACCCCGGAGGGAGGGGTGGCGGATGAGCGTGGTGGCACTCATCCGTCACAAATTGGATTTAAACTCGCCGAACTTAGGCGAAGGGCGGGGAGGCCCATGGAAGGATCATCGCGTTACCCGGGGCCTCCCCAGCACAGCACAGCGGTAGGGTCACTCGTGGGAGTTTTAGCCGGTAGAAATCCGGCACTCCCCCGCTCCACCCCGGGAGCGGGGGGTCTTCCCCTTTGGGGGCTATTGGGTAAACTCTCGGTGGGGAGTTAGTACCCGGCCGAGAGGATCCCAATGATAGAAGATTTCTCCCACGTAAAAAAAAAAAAAAAAAGTTTCACATATTTCGTCAACAATTTTGTTTTTTATCTACCGTATTTGATCCGCCATTTTGAATTTTAAAAAATCATACACGGATTCGTAATCAGCGCCCCCAAAAACCTCCATGTTGGCGAATTTGCGGTTGCCGGGCGTAACTCCGGCTTCGCCAATTGGCGTAAGAGGAGGCCGAGTCGACCCCGACAGGGATCCGGAGTGCGGAGAATGAGCGGACACTGCTTTACCAGATTATGCAGAGCAATCGTTTATTAATGATGCACAGAAATAGTTTATTATACAAAACTTGTACGGATGCGCGATTACGCAATGCTGAATTTGATGGTCACCACACGCGTGCAGCGAGGGTGAAGCTGCGGACGCCCAGAGGCGTTAATGTCCGTCGCCGCACAGTGAGAGCGGGAACGAGCGCATGAATAGCGCGGTTGCGAGTATCTGTGAGATACGATTCGCGAGTGCACGGATGGCACGACAATTTCTGTTTGGATGCACGACGGGGCGTAACTCCGCGTGGAACGAACTTGCTGAGTTTCACGGAAACACGACGGCGAGGTTCGACTGCGTGAACCGGAGTAGAATTAACGAGACGGGTGCACGTCGGCTGTAGCACCGCTTGAGCCGCCCTTCAATTGCTACTGCGGGACCGTTTCCGGAGCATTCGGTGACGCGACAATTGAACAGGCCAATAGGCGCGTTTCGCAGGATCACGGGATCCAGGCGTGAACGGATCGATAGCGCGACGCGAGAGACTGCGCGGTCAGGGGTGACGCGGGGGAGCAGCGCGAAGTCGCCTCGTTCAGGGGGCGGCTCAGGGATGGCGGCAGCGGTATCGATCGCGGGGAAAATCCTGAACACTCCAAATATTGAGTTTTATAAATTTTGGCAAAAGTTTTGTTTTTTTGTCCACCATATTGGATCCGCCATTTTTATTTTTTTATGACTATATATCTTCAGTTAGAGACATCCAAATCTTAGTACTATCTACTCACAAGCTATGTATCCTCTTTTTTTTATTAGAAACAACAATTTAATCATATGATTTGTGTTTTTAACTCATATGAAGCGCCATATTATGACCGCCATATTGAATTTTCAAAAGTACCACACTGTATTTGATAAAGCACACAAAAACAAAGATTTTATGCCCTTAACCATTTTAGTCGGTTCAATAGAATTTTGGAGACGGCCCTGTCCTGGTTGACATGGAACGTCCCATATATATACATATATATATATATATATACATATATATATATATATGGGGCATTCCACGCCAATTCGCAAGGGGTCAGACTTCGACCTTTTAATTTTTTATGGCTGCTCGTTTTTTAACAGGTCTTTACGAGTACTATACCCATGAGGCCCCCCCCCCCCAAAAAAAAGAAGGAGGGCAAGAAGGATTCACCGAAGCCCAAGCCACTCGCGATCATGGACGTGGTAATGACGGAGACTCTTCCGCCGCCGGGTCCATTCGCGGGTCCAAGCCAGGAGGAGCAGGCTCCAATGGAGACCGTGAGCACGGAGGAGACGGGGACAACCACCCCGTTGGATAATGGAGAAGAAGGACTGGAGGGTCCAGGGCCAGGATACTTGTAAATGACCCTGAAGATCCTCCAGACGAACTTGAACCACGCCCGCGCGGCCCAGGATCTCTTTTGCCAGGCCTTGGCAGAGCGCGGGTGTGGTTTAGGGATCGCGGCGGAGCCCTACAGAATCCCCAGGAATCACCCATGCTGGGTGGGGGATCGCTGGGGTTCCGTCGCGATCACTTGGAGGGCGACGCCGACGTTCCCCCCGTGCACTTTCAGAAAAGCCGGGGAGGGATACGTCGCCGTTGATTGTGGGCCCATCTCCGTGGTGGCGGTGTACGCCCCTCCGAGCTGGACCCGCCCGCAGTACGAGCAGTTGCTGTCCAATTTAGAACACTGCGTTCGCAGCTGCTCGTCAGGGCGGGTGATCGTTGCGGGCGACTTTAACGCGAGATCAGCGTTATGGTGCTGTCCCCCGCCGGCGAAGTGGAGGGGCGCCGCCACCGAGGCCTGGGCGGCGGGACTCGGCCTGAGCTTGGTTAACTCGGGCCGAGAGAGCACCTGCGTGCGGCGACGGGGATCGTCGGTGGTGGACCTCACTTGCGCCACCCCCCCCCCTGTCGCCCGCGACATGCGCAACTGGAGGGTGGTCACGGACCAGGAGACGCTCTCCGACCATCTTTACATCGAGATGTCGGTCCGTGCCATCCCTCCAGAGGTGCTCACCCGCCGTCGCGAGGCAGCAAAGGCAAGACGGAGATGGGCCATCAAGAAAATGGACCAGGATCGCTTCAACGCGACGATCCTGGCCCTGCATTGGAGCAGAGAGGAGGGAGGCGCAATCGGGGAGGGGGAGATAGAACGCGAAGTCGAGGACTTGGTAAAGACCATGGTCACGGCGTGTGATGTGGCCATGCCTCGGCTTCGTCCTCTCCCTCCCCGAAAACACGCATATTGGTGGACCGAGGAGTTAGCCGCACTTAGGCGCTCCTCGGTCCGAGCAAAGAGAACTTGGTCGAGGGCCCGCGCGGGTAGACGCGGTCCGACCATTGAGGAGGCGGGGGAGGCCTGGCGTGCCGCCCGCCAGGACCTCTCCCGAGCCATACGCGCGGCCAAGGGGCTCGCCTGGGAGGAGCTCCTCGACAGTGTAGACGAGGATCCGTGGGGGCGCCCGTACAAGCTTGTGCAGAACAAGCTGAAGCCCTGGGCGCCCCCACTCACGGAGACATTAGACCCCCCCTTCGTCAAGGAAATCGTCGACACTCTCTTCCCCCGCTGTAACGGGGGAGAGATTGGCATTCCGGTGTTGGTGCCGGAATGGCGAGAGGAGTGGGGGGTCGAGGAGGAAGAACTGTCGAGGGCTCTTCGCCGGGTCAAGAGGGGCAAAGCCCCTGGCCCGGACGGGATCCCTGGGCGAGCGTGGCTCTTGGCCGCAGGGGAAATGGCCGGCAGGACGCGCGAAGTGTTCACCGCGTGTCTGAGGGCCGACCGTTTCCCCAAACCTTGGAAGGAGGCCAGCCTTGTGCTCCTGCCAAAGGAGGGCAAACCGTCGGACTTGCCTTCCTCGTACCGGCCCGTGTGTCTGCTGGACGAGGCGGGTAAAATTTTGGAGCGAGTCATCGCCGAGCGCCTCGTCCGGCATCTGTCCCAACGGGGCAAAGGAGGACTCTCGGATGACCAATTCGGCTTCCGTGCCGGGAGATCGACAGTGGACGCGATAAAACGCGTCCTCTCCCGGACGGAGGCCGAGATAGCCGGGGGGGGGGGGGGAGTCGTTATGGGCATCAGTTTCGATGTTCGAAACGCATTCAACTCCCTTCCCTGGCCTGTGATCATGGGGGCCCTATTAGATTTCGGGGTCCCCTGGTATATGATCATGATCATCCGAGACTATTTCGTGGATAGGGGACTGTCCTACACGGACCGGGACGGAGTCCTGAGGATCCGGCTGATGGAATGCGACGTCCCGCAGGGGTCGATCTTAGGGCCCCTGTTGTGGATCGTCGCTTACGACCGGGTCCTCGAGACACCCCTCCCCATGGGATGCTGGCTCTCCGGGTACGCAGACGACGTGTACCTGGGGGTCAGCGGGAAGGGGTGGCAGGAGATGTATAGGCTGGCAAACGTAGCGGCAGCGAGCGTGGTGCGCTCCGTCGAAGGATTGGGTCTCAAGGTGGCCCCGCAAAAGACGCAAGCGACCGTCTTTTATGACAAGCGCAAGCGGGGTCCACCGCCGGAGAGACTCAGCCTTTGATTAGGAGGTATTAAAATCCCGACCACTCCGGAGTTGAAATATCTAGGAATGTGGCTCGACACCGGGAGGGAATTTGGCGCGCACATCGGCCGGGTGACCCCGAGGGCCAGCATGGTGGCAAAGAGCCTATCGAGGCTGCTGCCGAACCTCGGGGGAGCAGGCGATCGGGTGCGTCGCCTCTACACGGCGACGGTCCATTCAGTATTTATGTACGCCGCGCCCGTCTGGTGGGCCAAGGTCGAGGGGTCGCGCGCGCTGAGAGCCAAGCTGGAAGCCTCGCAGCGCGTGATCGCCCTCAGGGCCGCAAGGGCGTATAGGACCGTCGCCCACGTGGGGGCGACCCTCCTCGCGGGGATTCCCCCAGCACATCTGCTCGCGCGGTCGTATGCAGAAACATACGACCGCATTCGCGAGATACGCGGCAGATTGGGGGAAATAACCCCGCGAATCAGGGGGGCGCTACGAGCAGAGGCAAGGGCAACCCTCATCGTTAGATGGAAGGAGTGGGTGGCGGATCCCCGCCACCGGTATGGCAAGAGGGTCGCCGAGGCTGTCGGGCCAGTCCTGGAGGAGTGGGTGAAGGGCGTGAGACAGAGACCTGTCGCCTTCCACGCCGTGCAGGTGATGTCGGGTCATGGTTGCTTCGGCAAATACCTGCACGGCATCGGAAAGGAGCGCACCACGCGCTGTTGGCATTGCCCGGAGGAGGCGGACACGGCGCAGCACACGCTGGAGAGTTGTCCAGCGTGGGCAGAAGAGCGCCGTGTCCTCCGGGGCCAAATAGGAGACAACCTCTCCCTCCCGGCGGTAGTGGCCGCTGTGGTCAGACCGGGAGAGGAGGGGTCGCAGAATTGGAGGGCGTTCGCCTCCTTCTGCAGCACAGTCATGCAGCGGAAGGAGGCGGACGAGCGGGTGAGGAGGAGAGAGGCCGCCCCTCCCACCCCAACAGACAGCGAATAGGAGACTGGCGGGTCAGTGCCAGTCTCCTCTTCTCCCACACGTTTGAGAGGAGAAGGAGATGACAACCGGGCGAACTAGAACGCCCAGGCGCCAACCTGGCCCCCCTGACTGTACAGGCTGGTTTGTTCCCCCGTCTTTGAACGGGGCGCGCTGGCCTTGTCGGGGGGGACGGCGTGTCATAGGAAAAGGAGGGGAGTGGGCGCCGGGAGGGGGGATCTCCGAAGCCTCCACGGAGGCTGGGGATCTCCCCTCCCGCCGCCGTTTTGTGCCGAGTGAGAGTCGGCGGAGGGTGCGGGTGTGACCGGACATGTTGTGTACAGTGTTAAGAATTCATGAAATGTACTCACTGGTACGTAGTTACGGTCGCCACTTCGTTTTTATATGCGATAACGAAGAACGCTTATCAGCTCGGCTTACTTCCGGTAGCTGTGATTGACTTCCTCTCGTTCCTCAGCTTCACGTACTTCCGCTGCTATCGCACGTTTTAATCGATCACGAGATTTACGCGATCGCGCACAGATCTGACGGAACCGGATAGCACTCGCTGGGATATGGATTTTCGAGAAAAAATAACTTGCTATTGCTTTTATTTTAACAAATAACAAGAAATAAATATTTATTATTCACGGATTGCACTGGATTACAATGGATGATCGGATGCCACGCCCGATTGCATCACTTTCCGTGAGATACGATTAACGTATGTTTACTGTCACAATTACTGTGTAATCCGGCTTATTATATTAACCGAATGTTGTTGGCTTACAAGGAAGCCCGCGGATAACGTACGCGCCCGGATACTTTCGCCACTTGACGGATTTTTATCGCGACGAGATCTCATAGACGAAAGATCATTATTTCACACTAATCGTGTGTAATTCGGAAAAATATTACTTCCCGAACGTTTACTAGCTTACAAGGAAGCCCGCGGATAACGTACGCGCCCGGATACTTTCGCCCACTCGACGGATTCTTTTCGATTCGCGCACGACGGTACGAACGATGGTCTCCTCACGAGGTGTCATGGACGAAAGACCATGAGTCCGTTACCCAGTTGACCAACTTTACTTTTAGCGCCTGCGTGGTGCTTGGTCAGTAACTTTCCCAGATCTTAGGAACTTTTATGATTCCGGCTCGTTTCCATGTTGGACAAGCGCGGGTTATTCAAACAGATCATTATGCAGTTTCTATGTTTTCTTTATTCAAAATACGCAAATTGTTTATCATCGAGTTTATCGACTTGTTATTAATTTTACCATGCTTCTGCACTCTAGATTCCGGATGATAAACAATAAAACCACCGAATTTGTTATTATTAACGATTTTACGTTCTTAGCTCTGCGGCGTCATCAAAAATTAAATTTTACCCCTGAAACTGCGTAATAACCTTTACATACGTCATTCGTGATTCCTATCACAAAATATAACTATAATTAAACGAATAATGTCCACCCGATCCAGAAATGTCGATTTACGTCGCTCGCTACCTTATGTCGTCGATTTCGCACAATATGCGTCTTTTCATTCTCTCTAGCTCTATATTGCACTAGGTAAGCATCTTTATCATGCTTTTACTAATTTTCTCTTTTATTTGCAGGTAACGCGCTCCGGCTGGATCATCGTGGGATCAACAAAGGTAAGTAATAATAAAGGTAAGTATCAAAATGTAGGTACGCAATACTCTATTCTATACGTCATTCACGCTACTACTTTAGCCTATTACGCCCTACATGCTAATGTCGCATAAAATCAAAATGTTAACATTATATGTTTTTTATAGGTCATCTCAGCGCTCTTGGACTTAACATTGCCATTCTACGTCATCATAGATGCACTGGTGAGTAAACTAAAATTTAACGTAATCAAATAATAATTATTCAATTTAGAAATTAAGAACGTCATTTCTCATGACTATTATCTAGCCTTCGTCATAAACTAAAAATGTATACTTCGTGAGTATTCTGTAACGCAAAATAAACTAAACGACATCTCAACGTACGCTTATGCGTTTTTATGTCTCGCTAGATAAAATAAAACGAAATAAAATATTTAAAGAATATATGTAACCCTACTGGCTAATATGACGCGGTATGCTACGTTTACGTGATTTCCTCCCCGTTAATCTCCGTAGTCGCGGCGATTGGTGGAATTTCTAGGTTCGCGCTCTCTATAAGTAACTGCTCAATCAACGCGTCATTTGCTCCCGCTGGAGCATCTTCTTTCTCCTTCGTCTCATCTGACGTCTCCTGCTGCTCCTTCAGCTCTACCGGC
Organism: Temnothorax rugatulus; assembly: GCA_035220575.1. Classification (NCBI taxonomy): domain Eukaryota; kingdom Metazoa; phylum Arthropoda; class Insecta; order Hymenoptera; family Formicidae; genus Temnothorax; species Temnothorax rugatulus. The sequence goes on along the minus strand of JASTWL010000407.1, from coordinate 64,274 downwards.
ACCAAGGTATACAGATGGTCTCCTCCCTGGGCCTGCGTCTCCTGGATCTTCGGCTGCAATGGCTCCTCCATAGGCGCCTTTTGCTCAGGAACGCCCGGTACTGCTGCTGCGTCTTTATCGACTGACGCTGAAGTCAAGGAAGCCTGACTTGGCGAAGCTGTCGGCTTCAAGGCCTCTCCGGTAATTCTCTCGCACCTCCGGCACTCCACGAAACGATCTTAATGCTGGGCGCCAGACGCGTAAATCCGCGTCCGCGAGATCGCGAAAACCAAAACGAGACGCAAAACGAAATGAGGCGGGGTGCGAGGGAATGGCTAGCTCGACCTAGTGGCGGGGCGGGGTGATGAAGGGCAGCGCAATATCCGGCGGGGTGACACGTAAATTAGCAACTCAATCCGTTAACGATAAAGAGTAACATTTATTGCGTAGTAACTCTCACGGAAATCATAATGAGGGCCCATTCGGCCTCGTTTAATCACAAAACCAATCAAGTAAATAGTATCTGACGCGGGCGTCCGGATTTAATGAACAGAATTGGTAACAACGCGGACGCCAGAAGTTACGGAGTTTCACTTTTGTTTCTGATACACGCGCGAAAGGCGCTTTTCTCGAACAACAAATAATAGGAAACTTAGCTCGCCAATAGTACGGAATAGCGGCCAAAGAAACGACCGCCTTTGAAATAATCGGAGTAACGCAAAATTTTTGAGTCGCTATGGAGCGAACTTAGATGCGAAATATCGTGAAATAAGCGGTATCGCGCTCGGAGCGCGTGGACACCGTATTCCGACCGTACGGGAATTCCGTCGCCAAGCTATCGAAGTCTCACGTAAATAATTTCTGATCGGGCGCAACAAGGAGGCGCCGATGCAGTCGACGAAAGGAAGAATACTATAACTAACGCAAAATACGGGTTGTCGCGAGTAATAACGGAACGCTATCAAAAACATTAACGCAAGTAATCGCTGAACGTACGAAGCGCTTTAACATAAAGAAGAACTTAACCTAATTAATCAGATAACGCGAACGGTTCCCTAATCGAAATTAACAATACGATCGACATCTCAACGCGAGTATTCGATCGGCACGAACTTTATTTCCACGCCAATACTTTCCTCACGCACAGGCGTGCACGCAAGGAATCTTCTTACGCGAGTGCTATAGTAACGCAATTAGTATCGGAGCTATCACACCAACGCGAGTAAGATTCTGGCACGATCGACACCGCGGGAAGAATCTACGTATCTTAATGCGAATCACATTGCGCGCAATCCAACCAACGCAACTAATTTTCCGGCATACTTCACATCGCATGCGAAATCTAAGGCCCGACCGGGCGAATTACGCCGCATCGGGTAGCGCACGGTCGTGAACGCGAAGGTCGCGAGAAATGGCGTCTTCGCCGTCTCGAAGTCGTGGTTAACGCGCCTACCCGGATCTCCAGAGGCTCGCTAGCGCGTCACTATCACGATTCCGCGGCCACGATACCATTCCGAGGCCCTTCGCCCTCGCTGTCGATCGCAACTTTATACTCGGTCTCAAGGAATCATGCGTGTCGCGATATTACAAACGTTTCCCGAGCGAGAGCGCGTACCGGAGGGCGGCGTCGTGGCATTACATCTCGATATTACTTGCGGGCAACCTCACCGGTGTAACGTCCTCTCGTGGGCTCCTCGCCGTCACCTCGTACCAAGGATCATCGTAGTAGGATACTCTAACACCCGGCTCGGGGCGGTTATCGCGAAGCTTTTAGAGAGCTCGACAAAACGTTTCGCTACGCCGACGGATGACCAGAGAGTGAAGCGCTAGATCCGCTCGATTGCGGGATCGATACGGTACCCCTCTCGTGGGGGCGCGCGGACCAATCGGGCGCGAGCTTGCAAGCCCGCGGTATCCCGGCGCAGGGCTATCGTTAATAGATCCTTCGGGGGCGTGCAACGGTCCCTCAGCGGCGTACGACTTCTCACATTTTGCCCTGGGCGGCGGACGGAACTTTGCTCGTGCCGGAGTGCCTCCGGTTTGACCCTGGGGCGGTGGCCAGCCACCCCGTGGGCCGGTGTTTTGTGGAGGTATTTGCTGTAGCCGGGTTTTTACCCAGGCGCCTGGATCCCCGCTATCGGCGGCCTCGTCCGTCGCTGCCTCATGTGCCGCACGCCTGCCGCGTTGTTCTCGCCAGCCCTCGATCTCCACCGCTTCCGCGTTCGCCACCCCTCTTCGGTCCCTGATCATTCCTGGAAGTTCTCCTCCTGGTACTCCTCCGGAGGTTCGCCGTGTCGTGGGTGAGGCGCCGCGCGCGCATTACAATTACATAAAAATAAAATAAAATAATCAGATCGCGGAAATGATATCAATTTTTGGCCCCTGGAGATCTCGTCGTCGCCTCTCTGGCTCGTCCCTGGGCGCGAAATTCCGCGCCTTGTGACGGCGGCGGGGCGCTGCCACGATGCGGCGGACCGCAACGTCACAATATATACACACATACATACATATAGAGAAGTAAAAGCCATAGTAATGTCAGTCAAATTTTTTAAAAATTGACTTGTGTGCATAGATGCAATCTATACAATATATAAATTGCATCTATGTACACGAGTCAATATTTTAAAATATTTGACTTACACCACTATGGCTTTCACCCCTCCATATACAAGTAAAAATTACATTATTTCTTTGTCTGTATAAATTGTTACAGCATTTACATTTTTCAAAATAACACACACATATATTCTACGAAAAATGCCTTAGTATAAAAGCTCTTCTATATGTAAGTTCAATGCCATCTTCTTCTCGATTGAAAACAGCCTCGAATACTTCATTCTGTTCTTGTTCATTATGTTCTTGTTCAATTTCCTCGAATCCGTGGTAAATACATATATTATGCAAAACAGCAGTAGCACAAATAATTGCAACCGATGTACTTAGTTTTGTTCTTAAACCATAATATAAGCATGGAAAACGGCGCTTCCAAACTCCAAATAGTTGTTCGATGATAACTCTGGTCTTCCTATGTGCATTGTTATATCTAATTTCTGCATTGTTATCAGGCCTCAATACAGGAGTCAGTAAATATTTTCGACATGCGTATCCACTATCTCCAATTAAAATTCCGTCGAGATGTCCCAATTCGAAACGACATCGAACACCACTTCGATCAAAGATTACAGCATCGTGAGCTGAACCAGGATGTCTCACAACAATATCTAAAATTTCTCTTTGAGGCCCACATACAACCTATAATTACATACAATAAATATTTTAACTCACTTTGTCCTGGTTTTTTTTCTACTAAATATGGCAATGAAACAACATACTTGCACATTCAACGAAAACCATCCTTTTCGATTCCGAAATATTTCCCCATTATTTCCTCCAGGATTAGCAATACGTATATGAGTGCAATCGATACATCCTATTATACGTGGAAAATTCGCTACCTCGTAAAATCTATTAGTATTTTGCTTTTGCCGCTGTTGTGTTGAAAAGTTTATGTACTGTTCTAAATAAGATGCTAAAATTGTTGATACTCGTGCAACAATACGTGATACCGATGCTTGACTGACTCCTCTAATATCTCCGTTAACAATCTGAATAAAAAGTACATCAAAAATATAAGAAAGATTTCACAAGTATAAGGCAAAATTTATATACATACTTGAAAGCTACTTGTTGCATAAAATGGCAAAGTTATTAAAAGTTGCATTATTGGAGAAATCGGCAATCCGCGGTTATCGTTTCGCTGTAGTTGTTCGTTTACTAGTGGTAACAGAATATCAATTACAGATTTTTTACTGAATCTATAGCGTTTTTTGAAAGGCCCATCTTCATAAAACTCAATAGGATTTTCCCAATCACGAATATATCTTTTTGGCAAACGCCACCGAATATCATTTTCTACATTTTCATCTTCAAATCCATCATCTGAATTTGAATCGTTTAAAAATTCGTTATCCATTTTAATTGCAATATATACTGTACCCTTGTCTTACTTCTACCTTCTACCTTCTACCTTCCTACCCTTCCTCTCCCCTTCTCTCTGCCTCCTCTAACCCCCCTGCGTATCCGTGTGTATGCGCGCCTTCTATCTCCCTCCTCCTTCTCCCTCCTTCTTCCTCCCTCACTTGTTCGCCTTTCACCTTTGCCTTCTCTTCCTTTCTCCCGCCTTTCTTTACCCTCTATTCCCCTTCCTCTTCTACGATCCGCTTTCGCACGCTTCTCCTCACCATCTCTATTGTCGACTTTCACTCGCATCGATCGCCTCGATCGTTCGATCCATCGATCTGTCGAGACACTTGCTGCACCGCTCCGTACCTGCCGCGCCGCCCTCTACAGTCCCTTTGCCTTGCGTCAGCTCGATCGATCGCCCGATCGATACTCCCTGCTACCACTCGCGCCGCTCCCTCCTCTTGTAACTTTGGCTGATCCCCCACATTGCCGATTAGCCGGTCTCCCCGGCCTCCTCTCGTCCCTACGCTATTTCTCACCTCCCCAGCCGCCCCGGCGCCTCCACGCCGCCACGCCCGGTGGGAGAGCCTCCTCGCTGCCTTCTTCTACCCTCTCTTTTCTCTCCCGGTCTCGCCCTTTTCTCCCTGTCCTCATCTGACCACCTCTCGCTCCGTTACCCGCACTTCCTCCTCGTCTCTCCGCCTCCTTCTCCCAAAAACCCTCTGTCGTCCTTGCAGCCGACCGCTGCATTCGCCCAGCACGAGCACAAGGCGCCGCCAAGGGTCACGCTCGACGCCAAACTGAGGGCGTCGTTGGGCGACGTCATCCGCATGCAGCAGGTATACGGCCCGTTGAAGCCGACCAGCATCGAGGGCGTGCTGACCATCGGGCAGTCGTCACCGATGGGATCGGTGGACGAATTCGCGACGGCGACTGGAGCGACGCCAGGATGAGACAGCGGCGCCGAGGAGGAGGATGCGACGGCGGCTCAGCGCGAGGGAAAGCGGTAGGAGCGACGACCGCGTGCGAGAGTGGCGTCTCACCCGCGAAAACACACACTCACACATATGGTCGTGGCCAAAAAGGTTGTCCGACTTTTTTTTATAAGTTTTGGAACGCGTTCTGTCATGTGAGAGTTGATGATCCCTGCTCACGGCTATAACCTCAAGTTTCGCAGTGACACATTATCGGAGCGGACGGACAGTCTATACAAGGTGTCAGAAAAGTTTAGAATACCTATAGAAAAGTAAGCACGTGTATTTTGACGTAAGGAGCCCGTCATAAAGAGGAGAAAGGAGAAGAGGAATATGAGCAGAGAATGGTAAGTGAAATGACCAGTGACCAACATTAATATTAATATTAATATTAATAATTAATATTAATTATTAATATTAATAATTAATAATTATTAATATTAATATTAATATTAATATTAATTATCATCATACTTGCGTCCATCGTTGACTAAAAGCTTTCTTCCACGTCTCGAACCACTGTTCCTTCTGTAATATTTATGCATATTATTTTTCCAATTGTAATAAAATATACTGTTTGACATAACAGATAGAATATGATAAGATTATACGTTACATTTAATTCAATTAATTTAATTCATATTAACAAGACTTTTATTAATATTAATATTAATATTAATATTAATATTAACTTTTATTAATAATATTAACTTTTTTAAATTTAACAATTTAACTTTTATTAATATTAATATTAATATTAATATTAATATTAATATTAATAAGTCTTGTTAATATTAATTGAATTAAATGTAACGTAATCTTATCGTATTCTATCTGTTATGTCAAACAGTATATTTTATTACAATTGGAAAAATAATATGCATAAATATTACAGAGGGAACAGTGGTTTGAGACGTGGAAGAAAGCTTTCAGTCAACGATGGACGCAAGTATGATGATAATTAATGTTTAAAACAACATTTTTGCACAACACTAATGAAAAATTTGTCAACATAATTAAGAATTAAGAGATTAAATTAAATTAAAATAACTTCAATTAAATTGTCTGCTTGCAGGTAAAAGGGGAATTCAGACGTCACATCAAAGATGTTAAAAGAAATTGATAATAATTGTATAACAAATTATCGATGTTTCTTTATTTCTGAAACGATCGTGTCGGCGTAGAGAAGCGCATCATATAATAAGAGAAGATATATAATCAAAGGTAAAATTAAATACAGAATACGTTGCATTACTATTAGCATTACTCTATTATAATTTTTTAATTGCGGCATTATGATTCTTTAATTACGGAATTGATCGAGGCTGTATGTTCCGCGAATTTCATTATTCCTAAATCCCTTTATACATAATTTTTCATATTGCTCTAAAACAATATTTAGAACATTCGCACCGTGAAGAACAAGATATATAATCAAAAGTAAAATTAATTGAAGAACAAAATGCCTGGTCCCATAAGCCAATTTAAGAGAGGACAGATAATAGCGTTGAGAGATAGTGGCATGGGTCCGACAGACATATCAGCCCATTTGAATATAAGTGTAAGTATTGCTCGAGCTAAAAATAAATCACCGAAAGAACGTTGTTTAGACATTTTCATGCCTAAAGTCATCGATTCAAAAATTGCAAACAAGCGTGCGTGTATCTTTCTTTGTAAGAAAAAAATATGTAAAATAAAAAAAATGTATACAGAGTTCGTTCTGAATGCATACATAATCTTCAGGAACATGCGCTTTTGTTACAGGAACGTTCAGTTCATCGTATTACAAGAAGATACGACACATTGGGACATGTCAACCCGTCCCCGATACCTGGACGACCAAGAGGAACAAATGCTGAGGAAGACCAAGGAATATTAAATATTATTCAACAATCTGGCTTTCATTCGTCGCGACAAGTTCGACTAAATGTCAATCTAACGTGCTCAGATCGTACTGTGCGGCGCCGTTTGCACAATGCCGGTTATCATCACCGGATTCCCGCACAAAGAGAAGTTTTCTCTCATCGGCACAAGGAGCAACGGCTGGCTTTCGCAAGGGAACACTTGGGATGGGAGGAAGAATGGATGTATACCATCTTTTCAGACGAGAAGGTATTTTCAACTGACGAGTCTGGTAGAGTGACATTGTGGAGAACGAGAGGAACGAGGTATGCGGAGGAAAATGTTCGTTTTCGCGCACGAAGTGGACGCATCACATTAAGTTTTTGGGGATGTATGACTTCGCAAGGCCCTGGGCCGCTTGTTCGCACAACACCACACATGAACGGCGAAGAATACATCCACATATTATCTGATGCGATGATGCCATACGTCGCGGAGACTTTTCCCGGCAGACCGTACGTGAATTTCGTTCAAGACAATTCAGGAGTGCATCGAGCGAGAATTGTCCAGGATTGGCTGGCTGAACAACCCAACCTCAGGACGTTGAACTGGCCAGCCAAATCCCCTGATTTGAATGTTATCGAACATGTTTGGGGCATTATGGTGCAAGAGTGGGACCCTCAAATTCCACGAACACGAGAGGCTCTTGCACAATATGTTGTGGAAAAATGGGAGGGTCTCCGCGCAAGGCCACAATTTTTTGAAAATTTAGTGCGGTCAATGCCCCGAAGAATGAATTGCGTAATTGACAGTAATGGAAGCGTCACGCGATATTGAGTGACGCTTCCGTTACTCTACACTAATGCATGGTGATGTATGAATGTTGCATGACTGCAAAGTGGACAATTCTCGATGAGTGATTGAATTAATTATATTACAGTAACAGTTATATGATTTGTAAATATAATTGTTATTGGAATATAATTAAAAGTGTGTGTGTGTGTGTGTATGTGTGTGTGTATGTGTGTGTGTGTGCGCGCGCGCGCGCGTGTGTGTGTGTGTGTGTGTGTGTGAATAAGGAAAGTGAATGCTGAATGAATGCTGCGCGTAGTGAACAAAGCGAAAGCCATCCGTTGCTCCTTTGAAGGATCCCCGATAGGAAAATTACGCAAATATCAATTGAAAGGAGTTTCACAATTATTGCGCTAAATGGTTCCTCACAACGCTGCTGTCTTGCTATTATTTATAAATAAATTGTGCAAATATTTATCAATATTTGCACAAAGGTCTCAATTTCTACTGGCATTGTTGCAAATTAATATCGAGACATATAATTGCAGCACTCCCAATTTCATTCAGATTTCGTCATATCATCTTATAAATGTTTTCCTATCACTTATACTCTTGCGGCGTATAAAGAAACACATCGTGCAATCGGCGTAACAATTAGTAGATAGGAGAAGTTATTTATACTCTTGCGGCGTATAAAGAAACACATCGTGCAATCGGCGTAACAATTAGTAGATAGGAGAAGTCACTTATACTCTTGCGGCGTATAAAGAAACACATCGTGCAATCGGCGTAACAATTAGGTAGATAGGAGAAGTTACTTATACTCTTGCGGCGTATAAAGAAACACAATCGGCGTGCAATCGGCGTAACAATTAGGTAGATACCTATACTCACATATATCAGAATTTCTTGTGATGAACCAATGTAAATCCATCCTGTGTCCCAACGTTCAATTCATCCTTTGTCAAAGTTATTTATCTGCAAGTGAAGTATTGGATAAATATGTAAATGCACATTATTTGAATGGATAATTGCATACATACTTTTACTTAATAAATATGTATACTTATTATTATTATATAATATTAAATTATTATATATACATATATGTAATATTAAACATATCGTTTCCTTCAATAATAAACGATCTTTAAATTGCATTACTGGATTCGAAATCGGAAATTGTATCCCTTCATTCTCCAACTTCCTTTCTCCAACGTTGAGCGACCGCCGGCTTTTATCTTCAATACTTCGTTGATATTGCATCACCACAACTTATTAGTATAATTTATCCAAGTAACTCTGCAAATATTGGATAAATCTGTTAGTGCACATTATTCCAATGGATAATCGTATACATATTTTTCTTAATGCATGGTAAAAAAATTTATATATATATATATATATATATATATATATATATATATAATTAAATATATCAAATGTGTCCATACATGTTTTGTCTCTTCTATAATATATATTACAGAAAAAAGAATAAAAAGAAGAATCTAAAAATTATTAAAAAGATCATTTTCCCATTGCATTTTTTATAATAAGTGAAGTTTGAGGTAATGAGAAAAAATATGCTCATATATAATCATATATGTATAAATGTAACAATTATTGTAAATAATTAACATAAAAAACATATAAAAACATATAAAAACATATAAATATATATAAATATATATATTTATATATGTTTTTATTTTTATATATTTTTATATATAAAATTTTTACCGCGTGGATATATGCCTATACTTATCGTCTTCTTAATCGTATATATCCTTCCGCAATTTGTGAACGCAGGCTGGCTTTGTCATTTTGTCGTATTTATGTGATGTCTTCACCTGTTAGGCGTAATTTTTTCATTTTCCTAAAGGTTTAAAACAGAAATCGATTTAGTTTGTTAACGATTTTGCAATATGATACACTACAATTTCTCAATGTAAGAGAAATTTGATTAATTCAGCAGCTTACCTTATTGTTAAATTTTTGATTTTTCATACCTCTGAATTGTTTAATATTGCGTATTTCCTTCTCCTTCGGCAAGTTCTTCGAATCTCTCATTTTTTCTCTCATCTCCAAGTGCAGAATTTCAGCTTTATGAAAATTCTTACATTTTCCCACAGCAAGCTCCAACTTTTCCACAGATCCCATTAAGTATTCTTCTTCCACCTCTATTCAACGCTGCCTCCCCTTTTACCTGCAAGCAGACAATTTAATTGAAGTTATTTTAATTTAATTTAATCTCTCAATTCTTAATTATGTTGACAAATTTTTCATTAGTGTTGTGCAAAAATGTTGTTTTAAACATTAATTATCATCATACTTGCGTCCATCGTTGACTGAAAGCTTTCTTCCACGTCTCAAACCACTGTTTCCTCTGTAATATTTATGCATATTATTTTTCCAATTGTAATAAAATATACTGTTTGACATAACAGATAGAATACGATAAGATTACGTTACATTTAATTCAATTAATATTAACAAGACTTATTAATATTAATATTAATATTAATATTAATATTAATATTAATATTAATAAAAGTTAAATTGTTAAATTTAAAAAAGTTAATATTATTAATAAAAGTTAATATTAATATTAATATTAATATTAATAAAAGTCTTGTTAATATGAATTAAATTAATTGAATTAAATGTAACGTATAATCTTATCATATTCTATCTGTTATGTCAAACAGTATATTTTATTACAATTGGAAAAATAATATGCATAAATATTACAGAAGGAACAGTGGTTCGAGACGTGGAAGAAAGCTTTTAGTCAACGATGGACGCAAGTATGATGATAATTAATATTAATATTAATATTAATGTTGGTCACTGGTCATTTTACTTACCATTCTCTGCTCATATTCCTCTTCTCCTTTCTCCTCTTTATGACGGGCTCCTTACGTCAAAATACACGTGCTTACTTTTCTATAGGTATTCTAAACTTTTCTGACACCTTGTATAGACTGTCCGTCCGCTCCGATAATGTGTCACTGCGAAACTTGAGGTTATAGCCGTGAGCAGGGATCATCAACTCTCACATGACAGAACGCGTTCCAAAACTTATAAAAAAAAGTCGGACAACCTTTTTGGCCACGACCATACACGCATCACAACATTGTAAATAAAGAGCAACACAATCCCGGACACACATACACAGTTAGTCATAAGTCAGCGCCGTATATATATATAGAGATAGATACCAATGAGAGCGCAATATGAGTTAAGCTAGTAATAAGAATAGTTAGTTACGATAAATAGCCGCGTAGATGTTAGTTTACATATATCCCATATACTGGAAACGGATACTCGGGACTTTATGAGCCGAGAGCGCGACCGCGTGACAATACGATGGATTTTAGTTGGCTACAGCCACCGTGAGATACGCGTCAATTAATAAATGGCGAAGATCGCGTACCGGAAGTGCGCCAAGGCCGGGAAAGACCCAGTGGGCGAGCAGCGTAATCCGTGACATGCGGGTCAAACGACGATATTGTGAGCGTGACGCTTCGTCCGAAAAACGCCGATGCTGAAACATGAAATAACATAACATCGGGAAAATTTCAACGTCGAAACGGACAAAGCGACATGTACATCGAATAATATGGATTCACCGATGTACGCAACGGAGACATGTGTAAACAGACGCGAGCGAGCGTTTATGCCGGACAATAGGCGGGCACGTGAACATCACGCGCCAGACGCGGCCAATCGCTGCGCAACAGCGCGACCACTCAACGGGAGTGGGGTGACAGCAGTCGCGGTCAGGCGTAACCGCGAGCCGCGACGATCGAGGAGTCGGTCTCACGAAACGGTAGCGACCGGACGTATACGGGCACGGTGCTCCGTATCCCGCGAAGGCGTAACACCAGCCGCGAGTCAGGGACTTAGAATAATTCAACCGACCGTTCGACTGAGTTGAGACTGAGGAGTGAGTCGATCCCGCGGGCGATGCGTGAAGTCGCCAACACGTTTAACACAAACGCGTCACTGTACCCATTACGCGAAACGTGTCGAGTAGAGTAGTAAGGAGGTAAAGGAGAGTTTCGGGAGATTGTATGATGAAGATTATCCGTACGTGCGGGCGCGAGCGATCCAAGTGCGGGCGTAACATTGTTCTGTAGAGCTGAAACAGAGATACAATAAATTATGATTCTACCTATTGTTAAACAATAGAGTTTCATTGACCAGACCACGATACCTGAAAAACGCGAATTGATACTCACCTGATTCCTTTGTTTGTATTTACCTGTCGGTATTCCGAGTGAAACGCGTATCTACCGCACGAAGCGGCGATCCAGAAGCGGCAGCGGTCCAGCAGGGGCGAATCCAGCGAGCCAAAGCGGTAATCCCCGACGACGGTCCGTCCAGAGGCGCGACATAAGTCCCACGGTGATCCAGCCCAAGGACGTCCGTAGCGAGAACGCCGAGTAGGAACCTGAAGGCAGCAGTGAGGAGGGGAATTAGCGGAGAGTCAGCGAAAGGGTTGTGACGATACGAGTATTCGTCACTAACGCTACGGCCCTGACAACCATCTAGCACGCGCCCAGCGTCACGATGCACGTGCTCCGATGCCAGAGTGGTGGGGCAGCCCCCACCACTTCCCCTCGGGGTATAACTAGGGGACTCGAGCCGGCTCGAGTCACCAGTCCTATCCGACTCCTGTTCCTGTCACGATCACTCTCCGAGACCGCTCTCTAGGTTGGGTGCCCCCAATCTCGTCCTCCGTACAGAGAACGGGCGCCCCCGTTCTCACCTAGGTGCCCCCGGTTGGTTTTACCTGCCCCCTCCTGCCTCTGGGTCGGGCGCCCCCGACCCTTTCCGCCGTACGGAAGACGGGTGCCCCCGTCTTCAAGCCGGGTGCCCCCGGTGTACGGGCCGCTCAGTCGGGCGCCCCCGACTGAGCTCCTGACCGACCTGTCTATTAGTAATAAGCCGCGCCTCCGTCAGGCAACCGTGCCTCCGTCCGCGAATCCGTCAGGCAACCGTGCCTCCGTACTTGTCCGCGAATCAATCCCCACACGTACACAGCGGCTCAGCGGAGCAACACACACACACACACGCACATACACTCACATCCTCCATCAATATGTATTGTGAATAGCATAGAATAAAGATCTTTTGTAAAACCAACCAGTGTCTCCACGTTTTCTCACCCTGGCCTGGCGAGCGAATTCCGAGCGAGAAAACGCGAACGTTACAGGGTTAGTCTGTGTCCTACGGCTGTCTGTGCATTTGCATGTCTTTCTTGATTGGTAGGGATGAAAATCGAGTGGCGATCGTGATGGTAGATGATCGAAGCGGGCGAGTGCGATTGATTCAATCCTCCGTCCGGTCACAAACGTCTCTTTTCAGTCTCCACTTCTCCTCCAGATTCCCGGCGATTCTCTTCCCCTTCGTCTTCACCTCCATTTACTCCGCTTCCTTTCGACTTCCTTCTCACCCTCCTTTCTTCCTCCGCCTTCCCCTTCACCCATAACACCCTTTTTCCACATTCGAAACTTCCCTTGCTACTGACCTCGTGTTCCCCCGCCGAGGGCTACGGGGAGCAATTAAGAAACGTAAAATTAGGAAATTCCAATCTTCATGGCTAGATGAAACTGCTTTTAAAGGATGGTTGGCTCCTTACCACCAAGAAAATAAAGCAATATGTACTGCATGCAATAAGACCATCAGATGTTGTAAAACAGATTTGATTAAACATTCACAGACGGTCAAACATATTGAAAATTTTCAAGAAATTGATAATAATGATGAGGAATTACCAGAAATGTCGATTAAAGATCAAGTCAAACGAGGTCTAACTAAATTAGGAGCATTTTTTGCTGAACACAATATCGCTTTTGACATCGCAGATCACTTAATTCCACTATTGAAGGATATTTGTAAAAATCCTAAAGTTGTACAGGAATATTCAGCAGGCCGACTTAAATGTACAAATATCGTTAAAAATGTAATAGCAAAACGCGAAGTCGAAAAAATTGTTGATAATTTACAGTCTTCCAAATTTTCTATTTTAATCGACGAGAGTACCGATATTTCAGACACAAAATTAATGTGCGTGCTTGTTCGATATGTTTCTCCTTTAAGTAAAAAAGTTGTGACACAATTATTAGAATTAGTATCTTTAGATGCGAAAGATTGTTCCGCGAGTAAACTTTTTGAAGCTTTCAAAAAACTTTTAAAAGAAAAAAACATTCCAATTAAAAATATTGTCGGATTGGCAAGTGATAATGCATCAGTAATGACTGGATGCAATAATTCTTTTATGCAACTTTTAAAATTAGAAGCACCGCGATTAGTAATGTTAAGATGTATTTGCCATTCCTCCGCGATTGTAGCTAGTAAAGCTTGCGCTAAATTGCCTTCATCTTGTGAACAATTAATTAGAAATATTTCTACTTATATTTCGGGCAGTGCGAAAAGAAGTGCAAATTTACGAGAATTTCAAACATTCTTCAATGTGGAAAGCAATAAGTTATTAAAATTATCAAATACTAGATGGCTCATTTTACATAAGTGCGTTGTTAGAATTCTTGAAAATTGGGAGGTTTTAAACATTATTTCAAAGTAGAAGTATTTGAAGACAAATCAAAATCTGCGGAAATTATTTTATCACAATTAGACGATAACACAATTAAAGCATATTTTTATTTTTAAAATATGTATTAAATTTTTTCAATAACTTTAATGCTTTATTTCAATCGCGTAAAATTTTACTTCACAAATTATTAGAAACTAGCCAACAATTAATTCGTGAATTAGCTCAAAATTTTATGACTGTAAATTCATTAAAAGATATTAGTAATTTAAATGTAGATGACGAACAAAATATATTACATTTGGAAAATGTATATGTTGGACCAGAATGTGAAAATTTTTAGAATCATTATCTTTGGAATGTAGACATCAAATGAAATTAGCATGTTTAGCTTTTTATAAAACGGCAGTTCAAGAAATGCTAAAACGTTTACCATACAAGGATCCTCTTTTTGAACATTTAACTTTTTTAGAACCACAGACTGCTCTTTGATGAAAAAATAATAAAAATTAAAGATTTAACTCATATTGCCATGATTGTAGAAGATATAGATATTACTAAATAAATGTTGAATGGACAATGTTACCAAGAATTTTTAACGATGAACAAAAAAAAGAATTAGCTTGCTTAGACATTGATGATATGTGGGGTAAAATAGTAGAATATAAAGATTCTAATGAGGAAAAAATTTTTCCAAATTTAAAGTTATTGGTCGAAGTAGTTCTTTGTTTTCCTCATTCAAATGCCGAGGCCGAACGAATTTTTCTATAGTAACCGATGTAAAAAATAAAAAAAGAAACCGATTATCTAACGATACTGTTTCTGCAATTTGCATAGTTCGGTCAAGCTTTCAAGCTCAAGGCATTAATTGTATTAATTTTGAACCTGATCCTAGGCATCTTGAACTGCATAATTCACAAAATTTATACGGACATACAAACACATCTGATGAGAAATAATAATTTTGCTTTTATTTTTTATTATTATTTTGCTTAGAGTCACACATCTAGCCAATATTTTCCAATGCATGCTAGTCATTATTATTATTAATATCATTTGTATGATTTCAGAATTTAAGTTGAAACAAAGAGCATTTTATGCAGAAATTATTTATGTTATTTTATTTATGTTATTTATGTTAATATATAGTAAATATTAATATTATTTATTTTCTTTTAATAATAAATAAAATTTATTTTATGTTTTAATAGTATTTCTTTAATAGTATTTAATACGTTTGTTTTAAAGTGCATAATTTACTTTTATTTGATTATTAAATATTTAAATACTGTTTATGTAATTTTAAAATGTTATTATTTTTTATTTTCTGTGAAACAAATATTTCAATATTTTTGTTTTAATTAAGTACAATGCTTATACCATTTTATAACAAATGTACTTTTATTTTATGAATACTGGTAAGGTTTTTGGCAGTTTTCCTTACCTTGCAACAAATGTGGTATTCTATGAGATTCTGTTACTTTACTTACAAGTGTCTTTATTTAAAAATTATATCACCCTCCTTCCCATTTTTTGTTCCTTATAGAGATGTGAGAAACTTTCCGAGATTTGATGGAAATCGGAGTTTAAAATGGAAAAAATCTCGGAAATTTTTTGTACACGCATCTACTTCTACAATTTTAATACGGGTTGAATTTTGCACCAAAAATAGAGTATATAGAGAAAAGTATGATTAAAATCCGTCGATCAGTATGGATTTTAAGGGAATTTTTATTTTTCAGAAAAGCGTGTTTTACGCTGTAGCTTTCAATATTTGAGATATCGATCTTTCTAATTCTATTATATTTTCAATTTTCTACCCCTATTTCACGTATAATTCTTTAAGATTTCATTGATTAGACCAGCGATCAAAGGTCTAATTTTTTTAGAAATATGTGTGGCAAATTTTGAAATATCGGGCTATTTATAGTTTACTATATTCTTGGCTTAATTGTCTAGATCGATCATCTAAGATCGGTATGATTCAAGCAATTCAGTCAAGATTGTCCAAATAATATCTAAAATAAAACATTTTATAGTAGTGTTATAGAGAAATCTTTTAAAACTTAAAAACTCAACAATGTAAAACTCACATTCTCCACAATGGTTTTTACAAATCATTAAAGTTGTGAGTACTGAGCTTCTCTGGAAATGTAACGTTTACCCTGAAGAAAGAAAAAAATAATATATTTCCATGAAATTGTAATTTACAAACTGTATTATTTCACATATCTTGACTACGATAAATATATAAAGCTTAACTTTCAGAAATAGAATACTTTATATACTTACGCACTATCCCTTTCCTATATTTTTACAATAGAACTTTGATGAAAATCTATGCAATTGCTCGGTAAATGACATATATTTCAATTTCAATGCTCAAATAGTATCTAAATTAAAACAAGAGTTATATGTTTTGACCAAACTGACTTTAATCGAAGATTCTTACAAGCTCGACGTTTCGACACTGGTTTCGTGTCCTTATCAAGAGAAATCTAAAAGTACATAACGAAGTCATTACAGCAAGTTGTTACAAAAACAATGTCACACAAGGAACAATTAATATCTACCTATCTACTCATGTTCACGAATTATTTTAAGGTTGTTGCAGTTGTATAACTTTGTCAAAATTAAAAGGAGTCGCAATCCAGAGAGCCGTACTCATAGCGTACACGGAAATGACTGGTGATACGTCGTTCCGAATCGAGAGACAGCGATCGACTAATCATCAAAATACAAAGTGAGTCGGTCAACCGAATAAAAACATACAAATAGAGGGAAATGATTAGGTAGCTCTTATGATTCTGTCGTATAGCGGATTGAGATTATCAGTGTCTTTCTTTAAATTAATCGTGTTTATTTGTTCTTTTTTTATGTAGAACATCTCCGCAATCTCTCTTTTCCTTACATTTCCCTCTCTATGCATAATACCCGTATCGGACCATTTAAAATTATGCCCGTGTGTAAGTCGGTGTTTGCTCACCACGGAATGCTTATTCATATCTTTTTTGATGTCGCTTAGATGCTCCTTAACCCGAGTCTCCAAATGTCTTAAGGTTTGTCCAATATAGGAAACATTACAGTCATTACATTCAATTTTGTAGACGACACCTGTTTCCTTCATATTTTCGAGTTTATCTTTGCCACATTTTATAATTGAATTTAGCTTTTTGGGAATCGTGTAAAGGACATCCAAGCCACATCGGTTTACCGTGCGGCGAATATTTTCACTCAAACCTTTAATATAAGGAAGAGCGATGTATCTCCGGGCGTCGAAGAAATTGCTTACAGTATAGTCGGTGACGTCATTGCGATGATGTAATTCTTTTAGTCGCTTATTAATATGCTTGTCAATAAGCTCATCCGGGAAGCAATTATTCCTAAGGATGTCCCTGACAATATCAATATTGGAACTATGGAATTGTTTATCGGAAAGTAGAATTGCGTGGTCAACGAGGCTTGTGATTGTATTGTTTTTATATTTCAGTGGATTGTTGGAGAAATAATTTACATATCGGCCCGAGAACGTGGTTTTCCTATGCCAATTCGTCACAAGCCTGTTACCATTTCTAATGATGAGGGTATCGAGGAAGGGGATAGCCCCATTCACCTCCATTTCATGTGTAAATCTGAGGCGGGGGTGTCAGTTTGGTCAAAACATATAACTCTTGTTAATTTTCCACTGACAAAGAAAAGAATTGTTAATAAATTAAAACATTTTATAGCACACACACACACACACACACACACACACACACACACACACAAAGATTGATATATTCGTACATGTGTTTGATAAGTCTATATTTGTATTCAGAGGTGCGTAAGTGTCCAACTGTGATAATAGAGTCCTCCTAATTAACAATGGATTTGGAGAATCCAAACAATCTGGCAATGCTTGAATTGAATTTTTCGAGTGATGAGGAGGAAATAGAAGAGATGCTGATGCGTGCTCTTAAGCGATATTTTCGTGATTATCAAAATCCTTTTGAATTCTACAGTGAATGGGAATTCAAACGAAGATTTCGATTTTCCAAAAATTCAGTAATGTTTGGCATCTTACTTTTAGTAGAAGAAGGACTTGCCAAAATAAACAATCGAGGCTTGCCAATATCTCCAGTTGTACAATTATTAATATGTTTAAGATTTTATTCAACGGCAAGTTTTCAGGTATGTAAATTATATATATATATATATATATATATATATATATATATATATATATATACACACAGAATGTCATGCAAGGCAAAAGCAAACCTCTTCTTAAGTAAGAATAAGCATTACACATTAATGGAACGGAAAGTATTTCTGCAGATACTTAACGATTATAAACATATCATTGAAAATAAAAAGAGCGATAGTGTAACACTGAAAAATAAGGAGATTGCATGGAATAAGATATGCAATAATTATAATACATCCACCTTAATTTCTCAAGAAGTAAAAATAATATCTAATTACAAATGTACATTTAAACATAAAAAATTATTACAAAAATTTTTACATTAAAATTTTGTTATTACAGAGGAATGTCGCTCAATTAAAGAAACTG
The DNA here is from genome assembly GCA_035220575.1 of Temnothorax rugatulus. Taxonomy (NCBI): domain Eukaryota; kingdom Metazoa; phylum Arthropoda; class Insecta; order Hymenoptera; family Formicidae; genus Temnothorax; species Temnothorax rugatulus. The sequence continues at coordinate 45,607 of JASTWL010000407.1, read as the reverse complement.
TGGACTAATTTAAAGCAAACTCAGAGAGAAGCATTAACGAAGGAAAAGCAATCACATTTGGCAACTGGTGGAGGACCACCACAAGTAAAAATTGATATCGACCCTGATGTTGCCAATATAGCACCACATCTTATGAAGACTGCGCCTGTTTTATTTACATCCAATATGTCTGACACCCAAATTAATGGTATGTATTGATGTATTCTATGACAATAATGTATGTATTAAACGGGAGGTTTCTAATATTAACAGAATAGTATTACTTGTATAATAAAATATATTTTAGAAAAACGAGAGATTGTATTTGACCTGATATCTGCTAATCAAACTATAGAAATATCAGAATCAGACAAGTAAGATTGTACTTTGGATGGTATGTATATTTATTTTATAATATATTTGTGTTATGTAGTTGTGCTGTATGTATTTGTGTGTGTGTGTGTGTGTGTGCGTGCGTGCGTGCGTGCGCGCGCACACGCACACACACGCATACACACGTATTTATTTACTTTACAGACTCATTTATTATTATTTTTACGAAGAAGGATGATAAATCAACAACTGTATGTAGTGGAGAAGAACAACAAAAAGATATATTAAAAAAACTTTCGTTAAATATATCAGATAAAACTGAAAAACTAAACCAGACACGTGCTCTGAAACGAAAGAGGAACACAGTAAGTGAAAATCAACTGTCGAACACGGAAGAAACAGTACGTATTGAACGCATAAAGCAAGTGATGGAGCAAGAACAACTAGCACATATTAAACAAAAGCATGAAGAGAATATGAGTAATATGAAAGAAAATCATTTAAAAGAAAACAGTTTAGAGTTGCAACACTTAAAAAAAATTCATACTTTGGAAATAGAAATAAAAACAGCACAACTTAGAGCAATCAAATAAGAAAGAAAATATTGAGATTTTAAGTTATGTAAGTTTTTTCATTTAGATAATGCAAGTTTATGTATAAATAAAAGTTTGTTATATTTTGATAGTTTATGTTCATACCATTACAATTCATGTATAAACAACAGTTTATGTTTATATACAATAAAAGTTATTTAAACCAGATTCATTTCTATTCTCCATATTTGCACATCTAAACTTTCTTCTTTTCCTTCTCCTTCTTCACTTTTTTTTCATCATCATCATCATCATCGCTGTATCTTTTCTTCTTATTGATCAATTTCTATCTCACATTATCATTCATGTATTATTTTCTATTTTTAAAACTCGCGGACTTCTTCTGTATTTGAATACTTACCTATAAATTATGAAATGTGACATATTTGAGCTATTATATGCATACATGTATTCATGCATACATACATGCATACATGCATACATACATGCATACATGCATACATACATGCATACATACATGCATACATGCATACATACATGCATACATACATACATGCATACATACATACATACATGCATACATACATACATACATACATACATGCATACATACATACATACATGCATACATACATACATGCATGCATACATACATGCATGCGTACATACATACATACATGTGCGTGCGTGCGTGCGTGCGTGCGTGCGTGCATACATACATGCATGCGTACATACATACATACATGTGCGTGCGTGCGTGCGTGCGTGCGTGCGTGCATACATACATGCATGCGTACATACATACATACATGTGCGTGCGTGCGTGCGTGCGTGCGTGCCATAATAGAAATTTTACCTGAACAGTCGTTCAATGAGAGCATTTCGTACGAGAATGCCGTCTCCAGGCTGCCAGCGAGGCTCGACCACCGAGACTTCATTATTCATATCTACTATTTCTTCATCATCGTCTTCTAAGTAATCATTTAATATCAATGAGAGATTATGAAGAACAGCACATGCCACAACGATTGATGTAGACATTAACAATTTTGTAGTAAGCCCTTTTGACAGACAAGGAAATCTACGTTTCCAAATACCGAATGTCGTCTCGACAATTCTTTTTGTTCTCCCATGAATTGTATTATAACTGAAAAATGTAATATATATATATATATATATATATATATATATATATATATATATATATAGTGTAGCTACATTGTATTTTTAAGGACTGTCATTTTAATTCATTCAAATATGTGATATTTAATTCATTTACTCAATTATGTAGCTCTACTAAATTACAGTCCTTTTAATCTGAATACTTTAAACAAAATTGAACAATTCGTTGAATCTAAGTTTATCAAATTTTATCTTTCTTCCTATTTTTATCCGACACTGTATACTTGTCGTAACTTTTCGTTGGATCAAAAGGTTCCCATCTACTCGCTGGAAAAATGTGTTTGTTCTTCTCGTACTATGATCTAAAATAACATAAAGGAGAATTATACAAAGTATTCTTTTAATCGTGATAAATACCTAAGTAAAATAAAATAACATGCCAACATTGTGATATTTCTTCATAAGTTTTATCATTTAGTATATTTACCTTAGTTACAATAAAATCGCAAAACGTCTAATGGTGCGGTAATATAAGAAGATCCTCCTTGACATACATTAACTGATCTGCCATTACTGTTTTAAGCTCGCTCAATTCATGCCTCAGAACTTCTAAACATCTCTGAAGAAGCTGATAGATAGAATTACCTGTATGTAAAAATTAAATTTATGCAGCAGAACATTATATATCACGCTAATGTTATTCCAAAAGTGACACTGGAGTATCTCTAAATCACTGATACATTCACCTTTCTTCATTATAACACTCCGCCAGATCCATCCCAATAACTGAATGTGATCTCAATTTCTTCTTCCTTCAACGCGTTTTACTTTTTAGCCCATTCTTGCTTTAATTCTTCCCTAAATTTATTTTCCTCCTCCTCCCTTTCCCTATCTGGCAAGAAACTTGTATCTATATCTGGATTTTTCTTATCTTCTTAATCGCGGGGCCATCAGATTGCACATTTTCTGACTGCGGAGATTTTTCGGTCGGCATCTTTTCTTCGCCGCTAGCGCTCTTTCCTTTTCCTGCTCTTTTTCACGTTCCATCTATTTACATTAATAGGAAAATTATTACACATTAACTCAATAAGCGTTGAACTTGCATACATAAGTGAATCTCGCGTTTTATGTAAAATTTGTAAAAAACCGGTAACCTAACCTATGTTTACGCGAGCGTTACTTCTGTAGTAACTTATGATACGATAATTTCTCCGCGTAAACGAGAGATTTTATAGTAACTACGATGATATCGTATAAGTTGTTACAGAAGTAATACTCACGTAAACGTAGACTACTATAATTCCTGTCACATGTACTTAGTCACGTATAAAAGAGTCACGGTGCGGTCTCGCTTCGCGTGTACTTGACGCGAGACACTCGTGTCTCTTGATATACGCGAGCATTACTTCTGTAGTATAATATAATAACTTACGATAATTTCTTCGCGTAAACGGGAAAATCTCCTCGACATCAGCTCCCTGCCGTTATAGGATTTTCTTCGTATCCTATCTTCTGAAGAAACCCATCGAAAATTCTTAATATGTATGACTAGATGACATTCAGAGCACTCGGCAAAAATCACATAACATTCAGAGCACTGGGCAGAAATCACATATTTTGTAAGAAACCGGTAATCTAACCTATACTACGTTTACGCGAGCGTTACTTAATTCTGTAGTAACTTACGAACGATACGATAATTTCTCCGCATAAACGGGAGATTTTATATAGTAACTACGATGATATCATTCGTATAAGTTACTACAGAAGTAATACTCACGTAAACGTAAAATACTATAATTCCTGTCACATGCACTTAGTCGCATAAAAGAGTCACGGTGCGGTCGCGCTTCGCATCGTATAATAATAAGATAATTACATGTAAATAAAACAATTACCTTGAATCAGAAAAAATATTAATCGTCGCATCACGTAAAGAATCACGGTCGGTATCGCTCCGCGCGTATACTTGTTTTGATGATGACGCGAGACACTACCGTGTAGGTTAACTGACTGTGACAGCGCGCTGAACGCACTGTCTGCACTGCGCGCAGGACACACACGTAGTATATACAGTAGTATATATCTAGTAGTATATATCTAGTAGTATATATCGCGTAGTATATATCTTAATATATTTTCACATTTTCGACTTTACGTCGCAATATCTCCGCTCGTAGGGCACGTAGCGGAAAATGTTATAGGAGATACCCCCCAATTCGAACCCCAAGCTATCGATCAAGCCTACTTAGAACTTGATCCGTTCACTCGTTATATGAGATCTCAACATCTCGAGTACTCGCAACCCGTCGCGTCGCGTAAAGAGTCACGGTCGGTCTCGCGCTCCGCTTTAACAGAGTCCGCTTGTAAAAAGAACCGTATACTTAACGCGAGACACTACCGTGTCTCTTGGTCACTGTTTTCAGACAATCACTGTTTAATTAATCTTGAATTCGCGCACTCGTGTTAGTAACGCGTGTCCACAACAGCGTTCGACACGATCACTAAGTTACTAAGTCACTCACTCTGTCGAACTTGCTCTCCAAGGGTAACGTCGGAGGTAACGACCGCCAGGCAACTGAAATTTATTTTTTTTTACAGACGTGTAAATTTACTTAAATTAAAGAAAGTTACTTAACAGAATTGCGATATGTACGATACAAATTAAGATACATGCACTTTTGTTTAAAATTTAAAATTAAAATCTTTAAAATTTAAAAATTCTTTGACAAACTTGTAAAATTAATTAAATTAAACAAAGTTACTGTACGAAAACGTGAAATATTTATTAAAAGTACAGAAATAGTCAATTTTGCCCAAAACTACTTTTTTGAAATTCGCGATTTTGTTACAAGAATAATCACGATCGGGAGATGCAGATTACTTACCGGTTTATGCTGTTTTCCAGTTCGTGGAAGGAAAAATACGTTCACCACAGTTCACAAAGTCGTTCTGGCACTCGAAGGCACTGCACAGTCTTTGCACGGTTACTATTTAATAGCACAAAGCATACTGATGATGTCACAATATCTCTAATGCACGGCATGATGCACGTCACGAGCTAAAGCACACGTTACACGAAGTGGACGAAGAAGAACAGAGATCACAGAAATTGTAGAGCGGTATGTTAACTTACAGCCGTCATAGTCCTTCCTTGGAGGAATAAGGATTCCTTGTTCCTTATTAGTTATTCTACATTTCATTAACCTTCCTTGATCCGATCAAAGAACTTTAAAATTTATAAAGTGTAGAATGAGGAACAAAGAATCCTTACTCAAGGAAGGACTATGCATAAAGCTATTAGTAAATCGACTTGGTAGCCAGGAGCGTACAGCAAAATATATTGTTGCATTCGCGCTGAGTTCGTCAGCTTCGGCCGGTATTTTCCGCAGCGGAGCGTCTTTAGCAACGGGCGTTGCTATGAGTTGTTTATACAGCCCGGCTATCAGATTTTCTTCGCACTGAAACTTGAGTGGACGTTTCGGTTCTCGTTCTGCATTTGTAAACATTCGCAATAAACTATCCTTTCGTTGCTAAACCTGTTCCCTTATTCCGCGGATCGCGAGTGAATGCGCGAGCGAGTGCGTGAGAGCGAAGTGAGCGTGCGGAAGCCGCCGGAGTGCAACATTTTGGGGGCTCGTCCGGGATCGGACTTAGAGACGAGCAGAGAGACGAGCGAGATGGACCATCGCATTGGCCTCCTGTTTGAGGGGAAAAGCGCGCTCGATTCTTGACTCTGTCGAGGACGTAGAAAACCTCAAATACGCGGAGCTGAAATCGAAGCTTGAATTGCGTTTCGGGGAGGGGCACCTCTTTCAAAATTATTACTCCCACTTCGCGAATCGAAGACAGAAATTCGGAGAGGACTTTGCGTCTCTCGGCTCCGAGTTGGAAAGACTTGCCCAATTGGCGTACCCCGAGTGCCCTTACGCTGTTTGGGATAAGATTGCGTGCTCACAATTTATCTCTGCCTTAACGGACGGTTTTGTGAGAAACCCTCTAGTTAGAGGGAGTTACCTCTTTGAAATTAGCGGTAGAGAGAGCAAAGGCCGTTAAGGCCATACAGGGGGAAAATTTCGGAGGATTTGGGAAAAGGAGGGAGATTTTTGGAAAACCTTTCGAAAAAAAGGAAAAGAAAGCCTCGCCTCAAAATGAGGGCGGCGAAAAGTCCGAGGGAAAGAAAGAAGGTAGCGTCCGCAAAGATTTTTTGCGCTATTTTCGGAATCGCGTTTCCGTAAAGGAATGCTGGCTTTGTGGTAAGGTTGGGCATTTCCGGGCTGAATGTCCCGGAAGAGGGAAACGCGGAATAACTATTCGGAGTTACTCTCAGCGGGGAGAGAGTGACCCGCGCAGATAAAACCCCGGAAGTTACAATTCGTTCGATTAGTAATAAGAGTGATTATGGTAATTTTTGTTACAAGGGGAAATTAAATGAAAGGGATTGTTCTTTTAAAATCGATACGGTTCGATGTTTCCATTTTGAGTAGGAAGTTTCTCGGGGAGTTTATAGGAAAAATTCCAGTCGAGAATGGTTCTCTTCGTTATCCCACGGGAGAGAGAGTTCCTGTGGAATTTAAAATGGAGGTAGAAGTTCGAATAGGAAAATTTTCTGAGAAGATTTTAATGTACGTGGAAATTGACGACCAGTGTTTGTTGGGGAGAGATTTCTTAAAAGTCATAAATCTAGAAGGTATTTTTGATTCGGTTTTTGGAAAAACGGAGTCAGAAATCGAAAGGGTTTTGAGTTGCTCTCGGGTAGTAAATTCTTCTGAAGAAGTTCTTCCTTTCTTGAAGGAGCTATTTGAAAAAAATTCTGAAAATTTGGACGCAGGACAGAGGGAGGTTTTTGCTGGATTTTTGAATGAATTTCAGGATGTCTTTTCTGAAGACGTCGTTGCGGGAAATTGTGAAGTCGTTAATCATGAGATTAATTTGAAGGATCCTACTCCGATTAAACAAACTCCCCGACGTGTTCCTTTCCGAATGCGAGAGGAAGTCGACAAAATTATTGAAGAAATGAGGAAACAGGGCGTGATTGAGGAGTTGCATAGCCCTTGAGTTTCTCCGGTCGTTCTTGTCAAAAAGAAAGATGGTTTAATCCGTTTTTGTATTGACTTTCGAAAAATTAACGAGGTTACTGAAAAGGATTCTTTCCCCTTGTCCAGGATTGACGACATTCTGGATCAATTATCGGGCAATAGTTGGTTCTCTACTTTGGATTTAAAAAGCGGATATTGGCAAATTAAGATCCGCCCGGAAGATCGCGAGAAGACGGTTTTTTCTATCGGGAACAGATTATGGCAGTTTGTCGTAATGCCATTTGGTCTCTGTAACGCCCCTGCCATATTTGAACGTTTGATGAAAAAAGTTCTTCGGAAATTATTATCAAAGATTTGTTTGTCCTATTTAGACGATGTTATCATTTTTGGAAAAAGTTTCGAGGAAATGATAAGGAATTTAAAAAAAGTATTTTCTCGATTACGTTTAGCTAACTTAAAAATAAATCCTAAAAAATGTGTACTTTTCGAAAGGAAGGTTAAATACTTGGGACATGTGGTTTCTGCAGAGGGCATTACTACAGACCCTGATAAGATTTCTGCTGTAAAGGAATGGTCGGTCCCCCATTCCAAAAGACAATTACGTAGTTTTCTCGGTTTCTGTTCTTATTATCGGAAGTTCATTAAAGGTTTCTCTTCTTTAACGAAGCCCCTCTTTGTGCTTACCGGAAATCAAGTAAAATTTATTTGGGGGAGGAGTGTCAGAACTCTTTTGAGAACTTAAAGCGGGTGTTAACATCCTCTCCCGTACTTTCTTTCCCGAGAGGGGAGGGTGAGTTTGTGTTAGACACTGACGCTTCTAACATCGAGATTGGTGCGGTGTTATCCCAGAGGCAAGAAGGGTTAGAAAAGGTTATCGCGTACTTCAGCCGTGTGCTGAGTAAAACGGAAAAAAATTATTGTGTTACTCGTCGTGAGTTGTTAGCGATAGTCGACTCGGTAAAATCTTTTCGACATTACCTTTTGGGGCACAAGTTTATCATTCGTTCAGACCACGCTTCCCTTAGATGGCTCATGTCCTTCAAGGACCTGGTGGGACAATTAGCTCGCTGGTTGGAGAGACTCCAACAATATGATTTTGAGATTGTTTATCGTAAAGGTCTTTCGCACGGAAACGCCGATGGATTAACCAGGCGTCAGTGCGAAATTGACGGCTGTGCGTTTTGTGCTGGAGTAGAGGAGAAGAACTTAGTCGAATCGGAGAATACAGTCGCGCGAATAATTTTGCTGGGATCCACCGCCGTATCCCTACGGAAACCTTGGGTTTCGATGAAGTTTGCTGAAACTGTGGAGATAAATGCGGTTTGTGACGGCTATCAAAAGTGTCACCACAATGGACAAGATTCACACAATAATCCAACAGTTTACACGCTATCAATCAGCGTTTAAAAGTCAAATCAAGATATTTCACTACTATTTATTATTTTAGTTTTAAATAAGTATAACGCAAATTAAAATCAAACATGACGTTATAATACAAGCAAAATGTTAATCTTTCATTCTATCAGTTTCATTCGCGTTATAACTTGTGACGTGACAAAGTGTGTCAGCTGAGAGAGCAGAGGTGGCCGTGGATGGTCCTTCCTGTCCTAACGACTTGAGTCGCACCGCAGGTGGACAGCCGGAAGCTTCAATCGAGGAAGGACGGCCGACGGGGGCGCGTCACGCTGTGGTCACGCCCACAGTAGCCGGTAAAGCGGAGCGCCTATCAACGCGAACGCTCAGAGCGGACAGCGGGGACGTGACTTTGTAATGTCACACAAACTTATTTAACAAGTAAAACAATAATGTTGAGACAGGTACATGTCCAGGCATTGACGTTATGTGAAAAATATATATACTGATAAGAGTCTTGTTTATTGCAACAATATTTCGGTTCGTACTATCGAATATTTTGATAGTGGAAACAAAGTCTCTGCTGCGCTCTGACCATTCATTCTCGTATATAGTAACGATAAGAGCGGTTGATGCTAATTTCGTTGTTCATACTAAAAATATAAAACGTCACATAAGGAACAGATTATATATTTATCAATTTATAGTGTACAAAATACATATGTAAATTATCTAGTAAACAGCACGTTTAAAAATCACTTTGTGACACTTGAAATGCGTAGAGTTTGTCATCGTACCCTACATTAGTCTATATCTTGCATACAAAGCATACGCGTCCAGTTATATTACAGAGTATATTATAATTATTCCAAATATTGGTAAAAACTCTGAATCGACTGAAAGAACCACACAACTGTTAATACTGTATCTTAGGTTACAAACGATGGTTTGCTATTTATATATAGTTCAAGTCACATTTACCTCTACGTACGTCAGAGTATATTTCTAATTGCCACTGATTGTAAATACTCGTTCACTGTTTTCTGCACATTTATTTTATATATAATTGCTCGTAATATTTGTCGTCACATAGGCTGGTATCGAAACCAAGTCTTTAAAACAAAAACATTGTAATGAGATCGTGCTCTGTTTCTGCGCGGATAACTCAACGAGTATATGCAGTGGTACGCGCATTAGCGACAGAAATTTTCGGTTCCCACAACCGAAAGCATTTCTTGATGTCAACAGCCTTTCAGTTAGTGTAACGAGACTTTATGTTACCGCAACTGCAACTGAATTGACAGAATTTCTGGTTGCTATAACCGAGTTTCCGTATAGCTCAATATTCTGTTGTCGTAACAGCACATTGTGGTAACAGAAATTTTCCATTCTTGGAATCGAAAGCATTTGTTGATGTAAACAGCCATTCGGTTAGTGCAAAAAGGCTTCATGTTACTGCTACTGAATCTGTAGCAACTGAATATTTCTGGTTGCTACAACCGAGTTGTTTTTTCCGTGTAGAAGCTGGAGAAAGGAACAGAATTATTTCAAAGAAATGTTTAAAAACGATAGAAATTGTTAGAATAATTATTGAGAAACGTTTCAAAACGGTAGAAATTGCAAGTAATTTTTAAAAAAATTTTTTAAACGGTAAAAATTGTAAAAAGGTAGAATATTCGTATAAAAATGTTTAAAAACGGTACAAATTTTTAAGATTAATTTTTACAAATGAGTGTAGTCAGATAAAGGGTTTAAAAATGGTGGGAAATAATCGTGATGTTATCCCTCTAATTTTCTCAGAATTATTCTACATTTTACATCGTCTTCCAATACAAAATATGATTGGCCTTATTTCGATCCTAACAGTATTGTATCTACATTTCTTTTCTGTGGGTGTAGAAATTGGAAAAAGGGACAGAATTATGTACGAGAAATGTTTGAAAACGATATAAATTGTTGACGGAGAATAATTTTTACAAATGTTTAACGATAGAAATTGTAAAAAGGGATTTAGAATAATTTGAAAGAATAGTACGAAAATGGTAGAAACTGTAAAAAGGGAGTTAGAATAATTTTTAAGAACAGTACGAAAATGGTAGATATTGTATATATATAAAAAGGAACTTTGATTAATTTTAATAAAATTAAAAACGGTACAAATTGTAAAAAGGGAGAATATTTCTATAAAAATGTATAAAAACGGTACAAATTTTTAATATTAATTTTTACAAATGAGTGTAGTGAGATTAAGGGTTTCAAAACGGTAGAAATTATAAAAATCAACTTGGAATTTTTATCTTGAATGATGAATGGAGACTGGTAATAATTTGAAAGAATAGTCTAAAAACTAAAAATTGTACATAAAGACGTGATAATTTTATACAAATGTATCAAACGGTATGTTGGCGAATGTCTGTCGCCGGGCGTAACTCCGGTTCGCCAATTAGCGTAAGATGCCGGGTCGACCCCGACAGGGATCGGGCGTGCGTAAATGAGAGGACACGTTGTTTCGTGGACAGCATAATTATATTTATCGTTTGTCTGTACAATATATAAATTACGGTGAACGCACTCGTACAGAAGTTACGGTGAACGCACTCGTACAGGTGAGCGCGGTACTTTACGCGCACGTGATTCGGTGGTGTTGGGCGCGCTGATCACGTGACGCGGGTATGTTAGACGGTCGCGGTAGCGAGGGCAATTAGTCAGTGCACATTGGAGCTTGCACTAATGAACGCACTTGGGGCGTTATGCAGCAGGCGTACGTGTGGACGTAAAGCACAAGACGCGAATGTTCGTCTGTCGCGGTAGCGATAATGATGAGTGTGCGGACAATGGCGCGACACGAATCGCGCACTTAAACGCGTATGTTCACCGTTCGCGGTGGCGAAGGTGAATTGCAGCAGACGCACGAACGGCGCGAGAGTTTTGCAGGGCTCTGAAAGAGCAGTAAGACCCGTGTGCACGACGGCGTATATGCGACCGCGTGAAACGGAGTAAACGTGAACGGATGCACGATGGCAATGATGCGACCGCGTGAACCGGAGTATCTTTCGTTACTAATGGGACCGGAGCTCTCGCGGGCCCGTTTCGGGAGCTTTCGGTTGAACGACACATATCGACCAATCCGCGGTTGGCAGGATCACGCGATTCTGGCATGTCCGGATCGATAGCGCGACGCGAGAGACTGCGCGGTCAGGGGGTGACGAGGGGTGCGGCGCGAAATTACCTCGTTCAGAGGGCGGCTCAGGGATGGCGTTAGCGGTATCGATTTCTGATCGATCGCGACGGATTGACAATCCTGAACACGGTAGAAACTGTAAAAAGGGACTTGGAATAATATAAAAGAAATGTATCAAAACGGTAGAAATTGTTAAGAGGGACTTTGAATAATTTTTTTTGTTTCCCGTAGGAAGAGGGAAAATGCCTCGCGCATTCAACCGGGGGCCGGCCACCCGGGATATGTGGGGCTTGCACCCACTAAAACCCCTCTCCCTGCACACATAGCACGCTGGACAACAGTCGAACAGAAATTCTTTGCCCCAAATGATTAATAAATAATCTGAGCCACCCGGTACGAGTTACAATTAATTACAAATATTTACAAGTCAATCCTGATTTAATAATTTTTTTAATAATACTTGGAATGCTTTTTAAAAAGGAACTAATGAAGGAACAGAATGACATGAACATATTTTGTATCGAACAAAAAGATGTAGGACAAAAGAAAATTTATTATGAAAACAACTTGAAATATAATATATTGTAATGTTAAATGTATATATTATAAATAGACACGTTGAACATCTCCTGGAGTCCGCGCGTCCCATCTCTGTCGTGCGAGGCCTGAAAGAAAAATGAGAAACGTAAATAAACGTAAAGAAACGTAATGCGCGATACCTAGCCAAGTGTCATTTTGCATATACTTATCCTATAAACGGCGCTCTTGCTCCTGGGAGCGCTGTCGCTGCAGCTGCTCCCGCCAATAGAGCTCCCTGAGCTCCATCCGCAAACGATGCCTCTCCCTCGCTGCCTGGCGTTGACGCCGTCGCCGCAGCCGCCGCCGCTGATTCAGCTCCTCCTCGGCCTCCCGCTCCCGCTGGAGCCGCTGCGCCCCACAGTGGTCCAGAATGTGAATTTAGCGGCTCAAAATTAATAAAATAACTCATCTTTTTCAAACATGTACCCTATAAGTTTTTGGGGTCGCTGATTCCGAATCTGATGTCAAAAATTGTAAATTTAAAATGGCGGATCCAATGTGGCGACCAAAACTATTTTTTTAGGTCGAATATGCATGAAAGTCGGCACTAAAGGGTTTTCGAGATCGCTAATTCCAAATATGATGTTAAGAATTGTAAATTCAAAATGGCGGATCCAGTATGGCGACTGAAACTACCTTTCTGTATCGAATATGCATAAAAATCGGTGCTAAGGCTAATAACAAGCAGTAAATAATAAATTTGTATTCTCCCTCCTGCTTCGTACGTGCGCGCGATATAAAATGCTTACGTAATTCTGGGTTTTGCAAAAAAAAAAAAAAAAAAAAAAAAAAAAAAATTCTGGAAAAATTTCGTTTTGAAATGGGATTATTGGTTGATGTTGTTCTTCAAGGTATTATTTATTTTATATTATACTATAAAATTATGTATAAGAATAACTACATTTTAACATATTAATTAGTAAACAAAAATAATCTAAATATTCGAAAGTGGAATTCGGATTGCTACTGTTAACTTCCAGATATATAGATCTGTAATATAAACGTATATATCCTCATACTATATATCCAATTTATAATTCCTCATTATCAGACTCAGAATTCGTTAAATCTTCATTTTCATCCAATAATTGTTTTGCTTCGTCAGAAAATGCAATCTTTTTTCTCGTAGAAAGTTTCGTCAATGAGGAAATAAATGGATCCGATGATGCAAGAAGCCTCTGAAATAAATCTCGATTACAATTTATTCTCGAATTTTTCCGAGTGTGAAATTGCCGGAACATTTTGTAATTTTTATTCCTGGCTTCTTGCGCTTCTTCCGATAATTGTCCTGAAAATAAAGGATTTTTTAAACAAAACTGGATTATTGCAGTAATTCAGAGATATGCGCATGCGTTTTGGAAAAATAAATACTAAATTACCAATTGGTAGAAGTGCATGACGAATTACTTCAGCGCCATGAATTAAAATTTTATGAACACTTGCAGGCATGTAAAACCATGGATAAAGTGCTAAGAAAAGTTTTGCAGTCTCTATACCATAGTTTTGAAATTTTTTTATGTTTATATTACGCCCACTTGCCATTACCGATAAAATATTGTTAAACCGATTGATTAAATTAACATCAATTCCGGTTATTTGTGCTGATTTTTCTGCGTTTTTGAAAAAACATCGTGCGGTATTTCCGTCATTAGTTGTACCATGACCTACAATGTACATAACATTAAGTTTTTTATGTACATACACCTTTAGATTTAAAGTTATTAATTTTTATTTATTTTATGGAGAAAAATGGAGGTTAGCGATTAAGATATACGGATATATATATTTATATATTACAGATCTATCTGGATGTTAACAGTAGCAATCTGAATTCCACTTTTTAATATTTAGATTATTTTCGTTAACTAATTAATAAGTTGAAAAGTAGTTATTTGTATATATTTTAATACATAATAAAAAATACCTTGAAGAACAACATTAACTAATAATCCCATTTCCGAACGAAATTTTTCTTGAATTTCTTTTTTTCTGGCAGTAAACAATTTTTTATTTTCTTCTGATCTTACCTGCATGTAAAAGTTATATTCATAATAACATATTCATTCAATATTTATTTATAAATCTGTATAAATTACTATACCTGCCAAGATTTAAATTGTAATCTGTATGAAATATGTAGTAAACATTCAAAAAAGCGTATCCACGCATGGAGTGTAGATAAGCCAAATTTATAATTCTCGGAATTCGGCTTCATATTCAAAACTTTTTCTATATTATTATTAGTTTTGGGAGTCGATCCGCAAATGTAGCATGCTTGGCTCGATGATCCTGTCATAGAATTACATACCTAAAATATTTTAATTTTAATGTAGAAATCATAAATACAGAATGTGAAGATTGAATCACTTGAAGAAAATATGGCAATAACTTTTTCATTGATCTGGGTCTCTAAATCGCTTTTTGTTCGGTGAAAATTTCTATTTTTTCCACTTTTGTACAGAATTGTTAACGATTGTACTTACTTTTCCATCGATCATAGAAAAAATTAATTTATGTTTGATTCGTAATTCTTTTCCCTCATTTATTATCGTTGTGGGTATTAATCGGCTGATTTCAGATTCAACATCTTTTACTTCTTCCAAAGTACTGTCAATCGTTTCTTTCTTAAAACAGAATTTTATGGGTCTGCAGAATCTCGTTGAAGAGGGTCTCGGATTTTGCCAAACAACAATATTTTGTTCATCAACCAAACGAAGCTGTAGTGGCACTAATGAGAACAAAAATAGATCACTGTCCGTGATTGTTGTTGAATAGGAGGAATCAAATTTTTGTTTGTACTGCGCGTGGCCACTACTGCCATCGCATCCCCACTTGCACAACATCTCAAAATGTGTCGTATTTAATAAGTATGAGATTATACGACCGTGTAAGATATATACAATCAAACAAAGGGAAACGCCGTAATCGGTCAGGACTGGATCTTGCTTGTCCGAATAATATATATAAATTCTTGAGTGACTTTCTACGTACACTCTTTGCCATGGCGGACCACGCGCCGTTACCAACGGTCATAATTAAATTGATATAAAGAAAATTTTCTTTATATCCCCTGTATCCTATCCTATATGTATTTAATATAATTAAATTGATATCAATTTAATTGTGTGATTGTATCGTTCTGGCTTTGGTTGAGACTGCGTTATGACCGTTGGTAACGGCGCGTGGTCCGCCATGGCAAAGAGTGTACGTAGAAAGTCACTCAAGAATTTATATATATTATTCGGACAAGCAAGATCCAGTCCTGACCGATTACGGCGTTTCCCTTTGTTTGATTGTATATATCTTACACGGTCGTATAATCTCATACTTATTGTTTATATACGTCGCCGAAAAAGACGTTTTTCCTTATAACTAATGTTGCGATGAATATCACCACATGCCTCGGTGGTCGAATTGGTGAGACGCCCGTCACGGAATGAGGGAGGTCCAGGTTCGAATCCTGGCTGGGGTGTTATTTTTCGCAACATTTTCTTTATATCCCCTGTATCCTATCCTATATGTATTTAATATAATTAAATTGATATCAATTTAATTGTGTGATTGTATCGTTCTGGCTTTGGTTGAGACTGCGTTATGACCGTTGGTAACGGCGCGTGGTCCGCCATGGCAAAGAGTGTACGTAGAAAGTCACTCAAGAATTTATATATATTATTCGGACAAGCAAGATCCAGTCCTGACCGATTACGGCGTTTCCCTTTGTTTGTGTCGTATTTAATTCAATTTTTTTAAAATTGAGTGATTGGATGATACGTGATGCTGTATGATTCAATAGATTTTGAATTGAAACTTTGCAAGTGGATTCCGAAATGTATAAATCATCCGGATAACACAATTTTTTGGCTTTTATTATATCGTTGTACGGAGGATAAATATTACAATTCCTTCTTTTCGCACCTATCCGGACATTTTGATATTGTTGTCTTGTGAAATAGTTTTCAAGAAAAAAACACAGCGCTTCATCGACAGTATACGGAACAGGCCTTTTTATATTGCCCGTATTTTTAAGACCTTTTATAATTTTAGAAGCTCTTGTACGGTTTTTTGATATATCATCAATGAGCTGGGCAGTACATCTGTTGCCCGATTTTTGCATCACAATCTTTGCCGCATGCAACAATTCCGAAGCCGTGTAAGTTTTAATTAACTCCTCAACCTTTCTTTTTTTCGAAGCTTTTGAACTTTCGGTAAAAGCCTTTTTTGGTCGTCCAACATTAGATAATTTTTTAATTTTGAAAGGAACAATAAATGCTGTTTTTAACCACTCGGCATTTTTTTCCATAAATACTTTGTACATTCTATTACATTTAACCCATCTTTTATTTAATGCTAATGAAAAGTTCAATATTAAAGATTTTATTTTATTTTCATATTCAGGTTCCCAATTATATTGCTCATACTTTTGACGTATTATTTTTAATAAATAATTTCTCGATTTAATACATTGTGGTTTCAATGGCCCTTTATTGCGCAAAGTATGAAACAAATCGTTATATGTCAAATCGTTATTAGTTACACTATTCATGGTATCAGTATTTTCATTCATTTATCTATAATAGAATAAATACACAGAATAATACAAGATGTAGGCATATTTTCAAACCTCATATATACACCCACCCACAACGAATAATAGATACATAATATAAAAAAGTAAAAACGTGATACGTACAATAATGATGTATATCGAGATATTAAATAGTGTCCTTTATAGCAGTGTAGAACATCATAAATGATATCTCAATTTTATGTAGTTTGGGAAAGAAACTCGTATGCTTTGTATGACTTCTTTATTTGGAGATTGCCTACACTTATGTGTGTCTCCCGTTGTTAATAAACAAAAAAAAGAGAGAAAAAGGGAGGGGGGCATCATGCAATTGTCTAAAATCGCCCGGCGCGCCGCCGCGGCGGCCGTGCCCATGCCATGCCGCCTGCGCGGGTCAAGCTTGCCTCGCGCTCGCCTGCATGGATTGGGTAAAAAATACGTCACAGAAGACGCAAATGCGAATCAATGCAAGCAATTTTTTTTTTTATTCGACAACGATATATTTGTACTATATTTTCATCATAGTTACAACAGAGTAAAACGGGGTAATTTTTAGTAATACCACAATATATCAAGAAATTGATTAAAATATCATACTTACTTCAAACATATATGTATTTTTTATAAGATTAAATATATATATATATATATATATATATATATGAGTACATTTAATACATTTACTTGAAACTTATACTTGTTGTAGTAAAATAAAATATTAAACTAGTTTATTATCAACTGAAATTGTCAAAAGTGAAATAAGAATAGCATCGCGCGCAATGACGATTTTCATTGAGTTTTCACGTCGTATTTGTGCTTGTTCTTCACTAAACTCATGATTTAACACAATTTTTTGTTTAAAAATGCATTTTTAACTTTAACTGGGATGTGTACTTCAAAGTTATAATGATTAATATTTTTGTTTGTCACTTTGAAAAAACGGGTTTTGAGCCGCTAAATTCATATTCTGGACCACTGTGCGCCCGCTCCATCTCCCAGGCCATTCACTGCTGCTCAACGCTGTTGGATGACCTGCTCTCCTCGCTCATGAAAGAGTGATAACTCTCGAAAGACGTATCATTCCCCGATGGTACGCACCAGTGAGCGTCGTTGTTTCTGTCCGGCTGCCAAATGGTTAGGTCCACACTCAAATGGCAGCCCAACTCCTCTGGACCTCTGTGCACGGGAGCGGAAGTGTCCACGCTAGGCCCTTGACGCGTGTCTATATTGTCGTAGAACGCTTGCATGAAATCGCGGGCGGATAGCGAACACAAAGGTCCGCCACCCGCCAGCACGATGATACGATGCAGCTCTGCATCTCTCATGTTTCGCCAATATCTGTTGATGCAGTTGGCGTTGGCCCACCACGGCAAAGGATTGTCGTCGGCCATTCTGTAAGTGAAAAAAAAAACGAATCTCGAGTTACAGACGAGAAATGTAATGAATATCGAAAGTACGTACCTACGCTGTTTGATATAAACCAAGTCTGCAAACGCACTGGTCTAAATACCAAAAACCGATGCACAGTAATAACGGTCGTCGCTCAAGCGCAAATCACGAAATGCTTTTGATTACTCCCGCTGCCGCCGCTGCTGCTGCTGCTGTGTGACCGCGGATTAAAAATTGCTAGACTCATTAGGCTGGAGGGCGCTACACTAGGCGCGTTTTCGCGAATTGGATTCGCGATTCGTGCATTTGTATACCGCGCGTACTTAGCGCGAATTGCGATATTTTCGAAAACGCGCATAGTGTAGAGCCCCAGCGTTACGCTTGACGCACACTTTACTTAATAATATTATACAGCTAATAATTGTATCGTTTTACATAATTACGAGAGCCGATAAGATCAATTCCGGGCGTGATAAAGTTATTTCGACGAGATTTGTATAGTTTCGACAAGATTGTGCTTAAATTGTGCGCTGCCGTCAGCCAATGAGAGCACTTTTGTGTTTGAAGCACCGACCACTTGAGAAACGAATATTACGCGAAACAGCGAGATTCGGTTCAATTGCGCTCACATACCACTTAACATATTTTAATTATTCCCTGTCGAGTAAAGCGGTATTTTAATTTTTTTTATAGTAATTGCATTAACTTTAACATGTTTAATATTAGGACGAGAGACGATCCTGCAAAGTCTCTCGATACCTGATGAAAGAAGAGGAGAGAATTAGTAAACTGATTCGATTCAAGCATATTTTGAAAGAACAGTACGAAAATGATAGAAATTGTAAAAGGGAGTTAGAATAATGTGAAAGAATAGTACGAAAACGGTGGAAACTATAAAAGGGGACTTAATAATTTAAAGGATAGTACGAAAATGTTACAAACTGTAAAAAGGGAGTTAGAATAATTTCAAGGAAATGTTACAAAACGGTGGAAACTGTAAAAAAGGAGTTAGAATAATTTTAAAGAAATGTTTCAAAACAGTAGACATTGGAAAAAGGGACTTGGAAGAATGTTATGAAAATGTTTCCACCTCCTAGCCTCTAACCTGACCTACCGAATAATCTGTGGGGACTTTGAATAATTTGAAATAAATGTATAACAACGGTAAAAATTATTATGAGCAACTTGTAATAATTTTGAATAAAGAAACGAAATAAATTCAAATTGTGGCCGCTCTTGGTTGTGCGTCAAACGGGGGAGAGACGCACGCTCAAGCCCCGCCACCGCGACAAGGTGGCGAGCACATCGGCGGGAGGGGGGGAATGGAAATGGGAAGGAAAGGGAAATTAGAATAGAGAAGGAAAAGAAACAAGGGGATTTTGACCCCTGACGTCGCGCGATGATTAACGATATAAGGTTTATTTTATGCACACACAAAAATACATCTAAATGTTAAGAAAAAAGTATCGTTTTTTTTA
The DNA here is from genome assembly GCA_035220575.1 of Temnothorax rugatulus. Classification (NCBI taxonomy): domain Eukaryota; kingdom Metazoa; phylum Arthropoda; class Insecta; order Hymenoptera; family Formicidae; genus Temnothorax; species Temnothorax rugatulus. Next base: position 26,036 of record JASTWL010000407.1, on the reverse strand, counting down.
GTACAAGTATCGCTCGTTTACACAGTTTACAGTATGGCTCGTCTGTTTACTGCAGTCTGAAAGAATACGAAAGTATAAAGAAGTAAACGCACTAAACGAAAAAAAAGATAAAACAAAATTAGAAAAGTAATTGTTTTCTTAGCGTCGACGTTTCGATGCCGGCTCGTTGATGTCGCCGTCCTCCTCCTCCTCCTCCTTCTTGCAACCACTTGGCCCGAGCAGATCGTCCAAGTCTGTGGACGAGGAGAACGACAAAGTATTGTCGGTCTCCTTCTCCTCCTCATTGTCCTCCATCTCATCGATCGCGGCTGGATCTAAGACGAGCGGCACGTTATGCCGCGCTGCAAAAGAAACAAAAAAACACGCTAATAGACAAAGAAACCGAGACAGGCACGCACACACGCACACACACACGCACGCACGCACCCCCCCCCACACACACACACACACACACATACGTCGTTGAATCTATACTTACGACTCTGCGTGAATCTCCATCTCTCGACCAGGCGGAAAATCACTCTCGTTAATCGGTTCTGTGAAAAATTGTAAAAACAATTACGCAATTGCGCGGTCTACGTCGACGATAAATGTAATATTGAATTGTATACATACCTGGGCGATTTATCGTCAAGTTTATGCTGCTGCTGCTGATGGTGCTGCTGTAGCTGGTGGTGTGGCACTCACTACGGCCGCAGAAGGTGCACCTGCTGCCGCTTCCACCGCTGCGGCCGCTGTCGCTGCCGCTTCCTCCGCCGCCGCTGCTGCTCCTGCTTACATTGCTACGGCCGCTATCGCTGCCGCTTCCGCCACCGCTGCTTCTTGAGCAGCAATTGCTGCGGCCGCAGCAGCTGCATTTGCTGCTGCTGCGGCTGGGAGTTGGACTTGATCCATTATTCTCCACGGTCATCTATACGAATTACATAAAGAAGAATTTGTTTGTACCTAAAGCTCCTTGCGCGATAGGTGATAGCGAAATAGCGACAGCGACAATGTTGCCGATAAAGTTCATGACGTTGCGGCCCGCCGCAGTCACAAGGCGCGGAATTTCGCGCCCAGGGACGAACCAGAGAGGCAACGGCGTGATCTCCAGGGGCCGAATTTACTTGCGTTTCCGCATTCTGATCACTTTGTTTTTTTTATATTTTTGTAAAATACGTAGCACCTTGCAGCTGACAGCTGGGACGAGCCCGAGAGTCGACAGCATGGAGACGCCATTGCCGATCCCGGTGGCGCTGTTAACAAAGATGGCGCGAACGGAGAACGGCATGCCGGTGGTAGTGTTGCGCCGCCATGACATAACCATGGAAGTGCAACATACAAGATTGTGTATGCGCATCTCCACCGCCTCCACCGACGAGGAACGGGAGGAGGAAACAATCACCGGAGACGTGGAGCGTCAATAGTAGCAAGACTACACTACCTGGCGCACATTTTTAGATTAAGTTAGTTATAGCATAAGTTTAGATAATTCAAGACTGACTAGGTTAAGGAACAAAAAATACAAAGAGTTCCTTGTCAACACGATACCGTCCAGTATTAGCAATGATAAGTTTATTTTGTAAGGACGTTACCACAAATAAAGTTTATTTTCTATTTAACAATGTTCCTATGCTTACTTCCTGTAAGAACATACGCTAAGGTTAAGAGAACGTGTTATAGAGTAAAATTACGCGATATCGAGATTAGATTAACACTCAGGCGAGTGAAAGAAGTAGATTCCCAAAAGTGGAAAACCACTCTCGCGTAGAGGTTAAGCGCGAAGCGTAGGACACGATTCCGTAACCGCGGCGCGAAATCAAGCGTAGTTTCGGAGTTACAGAGAAAATAAAAAGTTTCTCAACGCGAGCGACACCCAGGACACCTGGGATACACCATGGAAGAAACCCCATTTCGATAGCGCACCGGGTTCGCTACTTAGCGAACCAAGCGTCTTCTTCAGGAACAAAGGTTACCGATAGCTTCTAAGGATCGCGGGGATCACAGCGAAACATACTCCCGTCAACGTAGGTCGACTGCCCCGGAAACGGACAAACGGAGCGTCCTAGAGCAAAATGGAGGTCACCGACAACCTCAGGGAGGTGCGAACAACACGATAGTCGAACGGCATCCGCGTAAGACCAACGCCCGCGAAAGTAGCGAACGGTAATAGATACGCGAAAAGGAACAACGTAGACACGTTCAGAGAGACGCGGGGAACACGTAAATATCAATCCCGTCGAAATCGGATAAGTGCCCCAGGAAGTAGCGAACCGGGACACTTCTCCTAGAACAAATGATATCGACGGATATACTAGGTCCTAAGGAACAGCCCCATAGGGTTGACGTCGACGTCCGACCAACGCCCCGGGAAATAGCGAACCGGAAGACCGATCGCGAAAGTAAAAACGGAAATGGGTCCTAGGCGACAAGGGGAACGCGAATATGAAGCCGATTGTATCGTGCGAGGCCCGGGAGGCCAGTTAGCGAACGCGTTATCCGATCGAAGCGAAATTTAATATGTGAACGCAATGGCATACGCCCGTTACACCCATGGTGCGAAATCGGTAGATTTCACACATTAAAATGATAAGATTATAGGAGGGAATACACGAGCATGTGGCAATGCGGAAAGGATAAGAAGGTCACGTCTAATGATAACGCCGTCGAAGACGTTATTAATGAATAGAATAGTAGAGTTATATGGGTAACAGGTACAAATAATCGCGACGAGTATGTACAAGTATCAATGTATGCGAAGCGACGCGAGTCACCCGTTGTGTGATGGAACATTCGAGAATAAGGCGTATATCGGTGAATAGCACACCCGGTGTATTGTAGAAGTTTCTAGAAGCGCCTGAAAAACTTGTTTGCGACAAGGGAAGCACGAGCACGAGCTTACATACAACGGGGGCACAATAGCGGCACGTGAACACATGTGGCGAATGCGTGACGCCGTGCGAGAACGACGCACGAACCGACGACGGACTCGAGGAGTCTCTCGCCACACGCGGTACCGTGCGGACGCGTATGTGCCGTTGCGAGCGAACAACGAGATATCTCGCGTACGGAGCGAATCCGCTTATCATATTACAACTCACGTTATAACGCGAATACTTAATAATCGTATAGTGCGGTTACGCGTACGGAGTGTTTATATCTGGAACATAAAGGGAAAATAAATTAAATTTTCCCCGATATCGTAACGAGTGATAATCATTCACCTATCCTGTTCCCGAAATGCCTTTCCACTTTACCTGTCGGCATCTCGATACGGAGATCCAACGGCGGTCAAGCGAAGGTCCCGAGGAAGCACGCGGTGCACAGCGGCAATCCCAAGACGGTCCAGCGGCAGTTCAGCAGCGGTCAATCCAGAGAGCCTGAAACAGAAAAAGGGGATTAACAAGGTCAACGAAAAAGTCAGTGATAATTATATTCATATCTTTCTCGGTGGGTAAAGATAAAACCGAGTGGCGACCGTGGTAGAATCAAATAAAATTGAGTAATATATATTACCAGCCCTCCGTCCGGTCACAACCTCACCCAAACCACGACAAATCTCTTTGAGGGAGTACCAGTAAAGGAAGGGTCCGGGAAGACCAAGGACCGAGGATGGGTGGCGAGCGCGGAAACGGCAGAGATCACGGGCGGCGAGAGCAACGCGGCAGGAAGGCGCGGCGCGTAGGCAGCGACGGACGAGACCGCCGATAGCGGGGCCCCAGGCGCCTGGGTGAACCCGGCCTCAGCAATCCGCCTTCACGGAGTATCGGCCCACGGGATGGCTGGCCACCGCCCCGGGGTCAAACCGGAGGCATACCGGAAAGGGCGAAGCCCCGTCCGCTGCCAAGGACAAAATCTAAGGAGTCGCTGCGCCGCCGAGGGACCGTTGCGCGCCCCCGAAGGATCTACTTGCGGCGATCCTGCGCCGGGATATCGCGAGCTTACAAGCTCGCGCCCCATTGGTCCGCGCGCGTTCCCCCCCCCTGCCCGAGGAGGGGATGCCACATCCATTTTGCGATCGAGCAGATTTATCGCGTCACTCTCTGGTCGTCCGTCGGCGAACACGAACACCTCGAAAGTGAGATCTGCGATAGCCGCCTGGAATCGCGCATAAATCCCGCGTACGAAGGTTGTTGGCACGAGGCAACGACGAGGAGCCCCAGGAGAAGGCACTATACCGGTGAGGTTGCCCGTTGGTAGTATCGTGAATGTCGAGCCACGACGCCGCCCTCCGATGCGCGTTCTCGCTCGGGAAAACGCCAATAATACCGCGGTATGTACGGTTCCTTGCGAACCGAGCGTAATTTTGCGATCGACAGCGAGAGTGAAGGGCCTCGGGATGGTATCGTGGCCGCGGGATCGTGGTAGAACCGTGATAGCGAGCATCTGGAGATCGCGATAGATTCGTTAGCGGATTTCGGTATCGCGGGCAGGTTTTCGTGTAATGTTCGCGCTTGCGGTTGCGTTGTGACCGGACGGAGGGCCGGTAATATTTTCGACTCGATTTTATGTGACTCTATCACGGTCGCCACTCGGTTTATCTCTACCCACCGAGAAAGATATGAATATAATTATCACTGACCCTTTCGTTGACCTTGCTAATCCCCTTTTCTCTGTTTCAGGCTCTCTGGATTGACCGCTGCAGGACTGCCGCTGGACCGTCGTGGGATTGCCGCTGTGCACCGCGTGCTTCCTCGGGACCTTCGCTGGACCCGCCGTTGGATCTCCGTATCGAGATGCCGACAGGTAAGGTATGCAGGTATCTCGGGAACAGGATAGGTGAAAGAACTTTCATTCGTTTCGATATCGGGTAAAATTTAATTTATTTCCCCTTTATGTTACAGATACAAACACCCCGTACGCGTAACCGCACTCTACGATTATTATTTATTCGCGATTCAACGTGTGTTGTAATTATTGTAAACGGATTCGCTCCGCACGCGGGATATCTCGTTGTTCGCCCGGTAAGCGCCTTCGACGGAAGTTACAGATCTTATATTCACGCCCACACTGTACCACGTTCGGCGAGAGATTCCTCGTTACTCGATTAATTATCTAACCGGTTCTTTATTCAATTAATTAAATTGTTAACGGATTCGCTCCGCACGCGGGATATCTCGTTGTTCGCTCGACGATGGCAAGTTCGCGTTTTTAATACTTCGCTCCTACCGGGATAGATCGGACCACGGCACACGTCCGCACTTTACCATGGTCGACGAGAGACTCCTCGAGTCCGTCGTCGTTTCGTGCGTCGTTCGCACACGGCGTCACGCATTCGCCAGATGTGCTCACGTGGCTCTATTGTGTCCCCGCTGTATATAAGCTCATGTTCGGGCTTCGTTCGTCGCAAACAAGTTTTTCATACGCTTTCTCGAAGCCTCGATAATATACCGGGTATACAATTCGCGTACATTTATCTACTTCTGGAATATTCCATTATACAACGGGTGACTCGCGTCATTTCGCATATTTCGACCTTTAACATATTCGTCGCGAGTGTTTGTACATGTTTCCTTACATTAGTACCGCCTTCTCAATTAATAACGTCTTCGAAGTCTCCTTGTCTTCGACGGCGTTATCATCAGCTACCTCTCAATTACCTATCCGCATTGCCACACGCTCGTGCATTTCCCTCCTACAATTTTACAAATTTAATGTTGGAAATCCATCGGTTTCGCATCATGGGTGTGACGGGCGTATGTCATTGCGTTTACATATCAAATTTCGCTTCGATCGGACAACGCGTTCGCTAAGTGGCCTCCTGGGCTTCGCAGTGCGATTTCGACTTCGTATTCGCGCTCTCTGGGTCGCCTGGGACCCATTTCCGGTCTTACTTCTTCGATCCGACTTCCGGTTCGCTATTTCCCGGGGCGTTGGTCGGACATTGACGCCAACCCTACGGGGCTGTTATTTGGGACCTAGTACATCCGTTCGTAACGCTTGTTCCTGGAGAAGTGTCCCGGATCGCTACTTCCTGGGGCACTCGTCCGATTTCAACGGGATTGAATTTACGTGTTGCCCTCGTGTCCCTGAACATGCCTACGCTGTTCGCGTTCGCGTATCTGTCCCCGTTCGCTAGTTTCCGGGGCGTTGATGCCACGCGGATGCCGCTTGACTATGTCGTTGTTCGCGCTCCCCTGAGGTCATCGGTAACCTCCGTTTCGTTCGCGGACGCTCCGTTTGCCCGTTTCCGGGGCAGTCGACCTACGTTGACGGGAAAGTGTGCGCTGTGTTGCTCGCGATCCCTAGAAGTCGTCGGTGACGTTTGTTCCTGTGGAAGATGCCTGGTTCGCTAAGTAGCGAACCTGGTGCGCTATCGACATGGGACTTGTTCCTGCCGTGTGTCCCAGGTGTCACTGGTGTCGCTCGCGATGAGACATCTTTCAACTCGCTATATCTCCGAAACTACGCGTTATTTTGCACCGCGAGTCACGGAATCGTGTTCTACGCTTCGCGCTTGTTCTCCACGCGAAAGTGGTTTTCCACTTTTGGGAATCTACTCTACTCGTTACGCTGAGTGTCCCCTTAACCTCAAAGTCGCGTAACTTTATCTATTTACGCGTTTACTTAACCTAAACGTATGTTTACCGCGGGGTATTAAACATGGGAGTAATGTTTAATGGAAAATAAACTTTTATTTTACCATCTCTCACGTCCTTACACAGAAACTTAACCTATTTATACTCTATGGACGGTATTGGACTAGTACGCTTTCTTTATTTTACCTATTAGCCTAGTCAGTCTTATAATTAACGATCAGTCGCGAAACTTAACCTAAGTTGCCAATGATGGCAGCCGCTCCCTCTCACTCATCGTCGTCCTCCTGGCTGACGTCATTGGCTGCGGGTGCGCCCCTTTGATTAACTTCCGCCGCCATGATGCGCATCCTGACACGCGTTGTTTCGACGCTCATCATAAGCGCGTGCCTCTTCAGCACCACCCTGGGCGTACCCTCCTCCATGACCGCGCGGCTGGAAAACATCGCCACCGGGACTGGTAATGGCGGCGACATGCCGGCGGCAGCTGGGCTTGACTCAGCTGTCGGCTGCAGCGTCTCTCGCGCCCGGTGTTCGCGTTGTATCGAGTTAATTATTGCGTCGTTAAGTGACTTGCGTTACGCCTTGTGTTGTTTGATTGTATCGTATTCGTTTCGATCCGTTTGTTAACCTCAAGTTTCGCTCGTCGAGTTTGGTCGGTCCTGTGCGCCCGAGCGCGTTATTCCACGTCTATCTCGAACATTCCAGCGTCCCGTATTGCGTCGTTCTCGCGAGCGTTAGTCCTAGCGAAGGACAAGCGATAATTGGCGTTAAGTTTCGAGCCTCTTTGGCGACAGAATTCGATCGCGGCTGCGACGATTATGTTTCGCGGCTATATTACGTTCCGACTCGTGTCGGCTGTTAAGGTTGATCGCGTTTGATGTAATGTTCGATGGGTTATTCGCGTTTATGTGGAATTATCGTTTTAGGATTCGTGTTAGCGTAATACGGCGTTACTTTCCGTGGCGACGGAATTCTACTTACGTCATTGTCTCGCGTTACTCTTAGCTACTTGCGTCCGCACATTTTTGTTACTGGAAATTTCTGTTGTGCCCGTGGACGGGGCACCGGGGATTCGTTGTTCACGGGAAGGCTGGGACACTAACTTGAACCTCAATTGCTCTCAATAAACGACTTTATTACTCTATAACGCTTTACAATCAATTGGCGTGCCCGTTCACTGCCCGACTCCACTGATCTTCCTCGTTGTTGTCTCTCTTCCTTTTGTATCCTCGTATTTGCTGAGTTGCCCGATCGGAAGTAGGTCGATCGCGCAACTCATATTCTCGCGGGTCAGGCCTTGTGTAACTCGGCCTTGCTTAATCGGTCCTTCTTAGTATTATTCCCTAATATTATTTATTTCTTAACTTTATATTATTCCATTTATTAATGTCGTAATTGGGGCCGCAACATTTCTGTTTGCGTTCACCTTATTGTGTTTACTTACATTTCGAATTCAATGTTCCGTTCGGTTGTACGGTCTGATTTGGTTAATTCGCGTTTCTATGATTTAATGTCGAACCTATTCGTTTTGTCCCCAATTATAACGTATGTCTCCACACTATACCGAGATGATTCCTGATTACTTCGTATTATTTTCTTCTTTTCTTTCATCTATACTATTATATAAAATTCTTACGGGTGGTGTGTGTTTGAACGTTATTAACTTGAAAACTATTGGACCGAATTTTTACCACAAGTATATGAAATAGGGGTAGAATTTTCCGGGGAGTGCTATAGAGTGTGTAGTTTTTCGTTACCGATTTTCTGGAAACCGATTTTTTTAATTTTTCTAATTCTTACGGTAAAAAAATTAAAAAAATCGGTTTCCAGAAAATAGATAACGAAAAACTATACACTCTATAGCACTCCCCGGAAAATTCTACCCCTATTTTATACGGTCTTAATACAAATCGGTCCAATAGTTTTAAGTTAAAAACGTTCAAACATACACCACCCGTAAGAATTAGAAAAATTAAAAAAAAAAACGTTATTAACTTAAAAAACTATTGGACCGAATTTGTATTAAAACCATATACAATAGGGGTAGAATTTTCCGGCGAGTGCTATAGAGTGTGTAGTGTAAGAATCCTAGAAGTGTTTGGTTGGTAATCATGGCGTAAACCCGCGCTAGTGTCGTGATGCATGTAGGTGGCGCGCGGTCGCCGGTCTATTCCGGTTGATATCCAGAGAGCGCATCAGGCGTTTAGTAACTAGGGATCATGTGGCGCGAGTCGCGTTTCAACGGTCGTCGAGCAGGTCCGTGCAAGTTCAGTCTCGTATAGTCTTGAGAAGGGTCTAGTCGCAATTACGTTCGTTCCCGAAGATATTTTTGTACCAGAGTTCACTAAATATATATATTCCCAAGAGTCATCCTTTCGATTTAATTCGGCCATCCTTACAGTAGTTTTCGTTACCGATTTTCTGGAAACCGATTTTTTAAATTTTTTTAATTCTTACGGGTGGTGTATGTTTGAACGTTTTTAACTTAAAAACTATTGGACCGAATTTGTATTAAGACCGTATAAAATAGGGGTAGAATTTTCCGGGGAGTGCTATAGAGTGTATAGTTTTTCGTTATCTATTTTCTGGGAACCGATTTTTTTAATTTTTTTAATTTTACGCGAAATAATTGACCGAATCTTAAGGGGGGAGTCTACTTCAGCCGGGTGAAAAATGATTTTTTGGGAATTTTTTTCAAGGAAACTATAAGTGATATTGAATTAATTTTTTTTGTAATATGGAAAGGCATTCTTAAAGAAGAAAAAAAAATTTTTTTTTTTTTTCAGTTACATTAATTGTTATTATATTGACGGACAATTTTGTAGCGCAATGTTGGTAGCGCAACGGTTAGCTGCGTACAATGTAGCAACGAGCTGAGTTATCTGAAAACAAAAATCAAAATTTTCTTTAAAGCTTAATCAATTACGCAGGGATTGAACCTATTTGCAAATAAAAATATGAAAAACTGAAGAAGTTACAGCAATCGTAAGAAAAGTTTTTAATCATTTTTTTGATCAAAAAATCGATCTTCTGTTGTTGATAAAAATGTTATAAATAAACAATAAAATGTAAACGTAGGTTCAATCCCTGGAGAAAATTGTAAGGAATCGAATCATGCTTGGCGAATGTTATTTGAGTGATTACTTTTTGAGTTATCTTGTACGCAAAGTTGGAAAAAGTGGTTTTGAGAAAAACGCGTTTAAAGTTTATTTTTTTTGCTCTCAGCCAAAAAGCACGTAAAAATGCATGCAAATTTCAGTATAAAGGTTGTTGAGGTCGTTGAATCCGAATCTGATATCAGATTTTTAAAATTCAAAATGGCGGATTTAAAATGGCGGGTCAAAAGAGTCGTACTTGAATATAGAAATGAAGTTCTTGATGTTTTCACGATACTTACAATGAAATAATGTTCAATCCGCTATTCCGGGCCCATACAATATGCCTTCCTCTTCCTCGTATAACTCCTGTTGGGCAGTTTTCTGCATTCTGTTGGCTGTTCGAGCTTCTTTCGTGTTCTCTCTCTCTCACACACACACACACACCCACACACACACACACACACACACACAATACTAACACATAAATATAAACACTATAGGGTCAAATAAAATAGCTGAAGGTCTAGCAGGTATATAGGATTCTTTTGTTCCCGCAATAATAGAACCGAGAACGCTGCGAAGCCAGTATAGCGTACTTCTGCTGTATCGATCCTTCGCGCGCCTCACTAAAAGAGCTGTAGTTCGTCAATTTTACGAGTTTGACGATAATACTTTGGGAATATATTCTTGAAACCTTATACTATTTATTTATGCAAAAAAAATCGATTTTTTTTAACCCATCAAGTAGACTCCCCCCTTAAAGAATTGTATATAAAACAGGGGCAGAATTTCCAGGGGAGTGCCATAAAGTGTATAATTTTTCGTTACCGATCTTTTTGGAAACCGGTATCAGAAATTTTTCCAATTTTTCCGGGAAATAATTGACTGAATCTTAAAGAATTGTAATGCTTTTACATTAATTTACCGATTTATCGATTTAGTTAAAACCGGTTCAAAAATTTTTATTGATTTTTTGAGGATGGGTTTAATTGCAATTTTTCGGGAATAATTAAGATTCAGTTAATTATTTCCCGAAAAATTGCAAAAATTTCTGATGCGGTTTCCAAAAAGATCGATAAACGAAAAAATAGTCTTATTTACACATGTCCTCCGGGGCGAAGCCCGGGTAACCAGCTAGTTTACAATAAACCGTGTTATTCGTTTCAATGATTTGAGTGAATGATTTACACGTCACCCCGCCGAATCTTGCGCCGCCCTCCATCCACCCCGCCCATAGCTATTACGTCGAGCTGGCCGACCTCTCGTACGTCGCCTTAATTCCGTCTTGTGTCGCGATTGGAATTTTCGGTTGATTCTAGCGTACTTTAGTGGACGCGAATTACGCGTCTGGCGCCCAACACAATACTTTCGCGTATAATTGTCGAGCGGTACGAGAGGGACAGTCGGAGGAACCTTACATCCTTCCCTCCCTCAGCCTTTTGATCCGTCACACGTCCCGGACCGCTCCGGGAGTGAAAAAAGACGTGACAAGTTGTATAGCTTTGTCGGTAACTTTATCGCTGTCGCTATCGCTATCTCGCTATCGCCTATTGTGCAAGGGGCTCAAGTGTAAAAAAAAATAACGATTAAATACTTACCCTTGATACCGAAAGACGTGGCTGTTATACCTAACCCCGGGTTATCGTGTCTGAGATCCTCTGATTCGCTGAAATATAAGAAAAAGATTAAACTGTTAAAAAAAATCGGACGCGAAAAACGACCGTGGACTCGCGTACCGCGTTGAAAATAGGACGCACCGTTCGCGAGAGATACTCACCTACTTCAGAATTTCCGCGATCCGACACGCCGCGGTCCGTGTCGCTGTCTTGTTCGCGCTGTGAAATGATTCCGCGGACCGCGGGCCGGCGCCACCTTGAGTAGCCTCGGAATGAAGTGATATTCGCTTCACAATTACATCAAGTATCTCTGTAATTTAAGTAAAGAAACGAGTCTGTCAAGATAAATCAATTTTGACAAGCGTTAAATGAAGACTTAAGGACAAAGTTAAATTACCCCATGTGCGAATGTCGGACTTCTGCCAGAGTTGTCCACATGGTCCAGAAGTGGCACAATATTGGTTGCCAAGACTTGATGGGTGGTACTGCCCCAGTACGGATAAACCGCTAGTGTTACATCCGCCCCACCACGAAAAACCGAACAATTCGAAAAACCCTTAACTACACGACTCCACAACAATTTCACTTACCGACAGTCGAACTTACCGACAGTCGAACTTACCAACAACAATTTCATTTACCAACAACAATTTCACTTACCGACAGTCAAACTTACCAACAACAATTTCACTTACCGACAGTCGAACTTACCAACAACAATTTCACCTACCGACAGTCGAACTTACCGACTGTCGACCATACCCACAACAATTCATCTACCTACACTCGAACTTAACCGCAGTCGGTCAACTTACCGACCGCCGAACTTACCATCAACTGACCCTACCAACGGCCGAACCCCATATCACTAATAACAACATTCCCACGTAGCACATAAGCACTAAGTATAAGCTCACGCGACACACCTTAAGTTTAACTAAGAATAACTAACTACTAGCGGTAGACATACGTATAACAATTACATAATCTCGACGCTTCGAGAACTTTCGAAGACACATCCTCAACCCTTCCGACCACCCGTAGCGAACCCTTCCTCGGACAACTCGTAAACATCCGGACCCTTCTCGACCCTTCCAGATCCTTCCAGAGCCTCCCGGAAAAACTTTCCCTAAACCTATGAGTCATACATCATAAAACTACCCGAAAGAGAAATCAGAAAACAGAGCCGATGACGCAACACCAACGCAAACCTTCCACTCATTTCCTTAACCCTTCCTTTCGACCACCCCCGCTCCTGACACACAGGGATAAAAGAACGAGCTTCCCAAGGGACGCTCTCAGTTGTCTCAGTTCTTTGGACGTGTCATCACCCACGACTCAGGGTGAGCCTCAGTACTCGAAACTTCTATTTCCACACGACTCCTATATCCTCCTACATCCTCTGGTTCCAGAATAATCCTTCGATATTCAATAAGCACATTCAGTTAAGATTACTTCGTTATAACCGTACTTCGCTATTAATATTAGTAAATTGTAACCAACATTGCCATTGTATAAGACTTTAGTAATATACTATCGTTTTACCTACATACCTCTAGTCTTTGCATTTATTCAATATCCTTGCTCTCATCCTACATCCCTGGCGAATATCACCTTGTAAAGAAACGACGCCTAAGCGTCTGTGTTACTGGTCTTCCCCTTGTTCACTTCTGCACACGAGGCAGTGCTGTACGAGCGGCACGCTTTCGGTTATTGAAGTCTGCACACGAGGCAGTGCTGTACGAGCGGCACGCTTTCAGTTGCTAAAATCTGGAGATAGACAGTGCTGTACGAGCGGCACGTCGAATCACCACAGCAACGGGAATCAACCACGTATATACACACTATCACTAATAAATGACTAAGACGCGGAAGGGCGGATTAAAACACCGCAGTCGCAGATTAAAACGCTTCCTTTTCGACTCCCTTACTCCCCTGTTCTGGGTACTGAACTCGACTACACCGGGGACACAGAATACGAGAATTACTTCGCCGCCGAAGTCCGCGTGCAAAGCGGAACCGAAACCGAGGATTGTTAACATCGAACGTGTGCGCGCCATTTTCATAACAAGAGAATCGCGAGCGTTTATGGTGCGTCGTTTCTGCTATCGCCTCACTCCGATCAGAGAAACCGAATCACCGTCTATTCCGTCTTGGAGGTGGATCAATTCCATCAGGAAGGACGATCCCCGCCGCGCCCGGTACGCACAGAGACGCGCTGAGATTTTGCACCAGCACTACGGAGCCGCGACGCCAGAGCACTGGGGAACTGCAAGTCACCCCCTAGAGATCGATTAACCCCCACAAGGTAAGTGTTTGTTTCTTTATCGACCGCTGTTTCTTTACCGACCACTGATGGTACGTGTTTGTTTCTTTATCGACCGCTGTTTCTTTACCGACCACTGATGGTACGTGTTTGTTTCTTTATCGACCGCTGTTTCTTTACCGACCGCCGATGGTAAATATTTGTTCTTTTACCGACCGCTGATGGTACGTGTTTTACCGACCGTTGATGGTAAATATTTGTTCTTCTTTTACCGACCGCTGATGGTACGTGTTTTACCGACCGTTGATGGTAATATTGTTTCTTTACCGACCGCCGATGGTAAATGTTTGTTCCCTTTTACCGACCTCCGACGGCATGACTGGCCCCTCTTGGATGTCAGTTACACAACGTCGTGTGTACTCTAGCTGGTTAGGTCGCGCCATTTGCGTCTTTACCACGTGCCGCCGCCATCGTGTTAGTCAGCGCTACTTGTGCGAAGAGTGTTTCCGCGACTTACCGACTCAGCAAAGATCCGAATACGACCTTATCTTCAGACACTATTTGCACATAGGATTTCAATATCAAGTCGAGGAGTGCGATTCATGCGACGTAGTAATCGGCGAATTACAGGGACCGCTAGGTTGTTCCACGTGTAGGTACATAATTCACGGTATATACTAACGCCATCGAGAACAACGGCGAGCGACACTTTCTCGAACCTGAGCCAACCATCGTCTCTATTCCCAAATCAACGCCCACTAAGAAAGCGTACATCTTGACCGACGCAATCGCGAATGTGTCCTAACCTCCCGGTTACCCGCCGACCGATAGGCGTAATTCCTCCTCCTACCCCACTTAAAACATGGCTCATGACCGGAATTTGCGTATACTCGTTCCTTTTCCGCAATAAGACCACCGGTGCCGTTATCTGCGAGGATTGCCGTTTTGGAGGATACCGATCGGTACGGCAGGAATTTAAGGGGGTGCTCAAGCATTTCATTCAATACGGTTCAAACACCGATTTACATAAGTGTTCCGCGTGTTTCCAAAATCATTGACGACTATCGCCCCACGTACGAGTGCCGCGTGTGTTCCCCTATAGAAGAGGCTTTCGAACGTTACCTGTTGGATCATCGTGAAGAACCGCATAACTCTAATAGACGCGTGAGGATCAATATAGCAAAAACGGTTTGGTAGAAAGCCGGCCCATCGCGAATACCTTGATCGCGGGTATCCCGGGTAGAGCCCCTTGGTTCAACGACCCGACAAAGCGATCTAGTCCCCCGCGAACGATCCGAGCTCCGCGCTGCGGCCGCGATCCGCCGGGACGTAACATAAAATTTGGTGACAGCGGTGGGATACGAAAAATTCGCGATGCCGGACACACGTGCAACAAAAACCGCCGAACCTCTAAGCGAAAAGAGCTTGAAACACGAAGAGCTCAACTAGATCATGAATTCAAATTACTAGCGAAACAAAGGCACAAAGGGAAAGAGACGAGGCTAGGTTGAAGGCCGACGAGGAAATGGTAGAGAGGGAAAAACAGGAATTGGAAAAGATTAGAATAAACTTAGAGAAGGAGCGCGCCGAGATGTTCAGGCAATTCGAGGACAGTAGAATCGGGTCTGATCAACCGCGAGATCCTTCACTAATAACCACGGCGTTACCCTCTTCGCACCAACGTTCGCACTTCCACATCACTCAAGGCTCAGTTGGAGACTCCCCCCAGGAAGCTGTGGAAAGCTCCAGCCCCCGCGTCTTCTTCAGGGAAGCGCTTGATATGGTCCCTATGTTCGACGGCCACAATATCCCTTTATCGCAATTCATACTCGGCTGCAGACGCGCTAGAGAAATCATCCCCTTGTCATCCGAACGCAGCCTCACCCGCCAAATCCTAGCGAAACTCCGCGGGAGAGCTGCAGTCGTGGTTCAGGGTGAAGTTTGCGAATCCATAACTCGACTCTCAGATTTATTGAGTAAACGCTTTCGGCGCCCCCCGAACAATTAATCAGTACCGCGGCGAGTTGTGCACAATCTACTTACGAACGGGCGAACACATTGTTGATTACATAGGTCGCGTGAAGGACCTTCGTGAAGCTATTCTCGACGCCGAACGACGCGAAGGCAAGACCGCTTGCACGCCCGCCGAAACAGATGTCCTAACAGCACGTTCGTTTTGTGACGGATTGCCCCTCATTTATCGCATGCAGCTCCGTCCGGAACACTACTCGGATCCCTTCGCCGCGTTTAATTATGTAACGGCCATAGCAAAAAGAGAGGAAATAGACAATAACCGACGCGACGACCCTCGTAAAACCAGCAGGGAACGCAGCTCGGAAAGATATGTTTACACTACGGGACAACCCTTAGCCCATTCTACACCCATAAAACCTTTTCCCGAGCAGGCCGAGACAAATAAAGAACGATACGGGCCGTCCAGGGTAACCTTCCGATACCCTCCTGATGACCGTTACCTCCCGGACAGGTCACGCTACGAGAGCCCTAGCAGAGTGCGTTACGAAGCTTCTAGTAAATCGCGTTATCAGAGCCCTAACAGATCGCGCTACGCAGATTCAAATGGGCCACGCTACGAAAGCTTTAACAGGTCGCGCCGCGAGGATTTTAACAACACTCGCTACGAGGAAACAGGGAGAGCTCGCGCCGATAGCGCGAGTGGGTTGCGCACCGATCCCTCAGATAGGATCGCCAGGGTTTGTCGCTATTGCAAGAAAACGGGGCACGTAATAGAAGAATGCCGCAAGCGACAGTATAATAATTCCCGACAGGCACAGGGAAACTTCCCACACCCCTCGAGGAATGCGGACGAACCTCGGGCGGAACGTCTCGGGAAATCAGCCGTCCGGTGCGAGCGATGGCAGAATTGCAAAACGAAGTTCCACCCGAATCGCAATAATCAGTCCATTAGATTTTTCCCACGCACCAAGCGTGAACCTAATGATGAAGGGATTGATAGGCGAGACGACATTCATGATCGACACTGGGGCCGCCCCCAATGTGATCAAACAAAATAGACTTTGCTCCCTCGAAGGAGTAGAAACAAACGCGGGTATCACAATCACGGGCATAACCGACGGAAAGATTGACACGCTCGGAGCCATAGATCTTGAATACTTAGGATTCAAGATCAGGTTCCAAATAGTAAGCGACGATTTTTCCAATCTCGCAGGAAGGCATCCTAGGATCCGACTTTTTGCGTGACGCGTATGTAATAGATGCGACCCGAAGTCTCTTAACGTGGGAAGGAATCCCGATACCATTAAACGAGAAAAGCGCAAATTCGGGTTCGGCACCCACCGTGGCCGCACCAGCGGTACCCATACCCCAGCATCCAACGAAAAAGAAAACGATGCGAATCAAGAAATCATGATGTCTGAATCTCGAGCACCTAAATCTTCTAAATCTTCTAAATCTCCTAAATCTCCTAAATCTTCTAAATCTTCTAAATCCTCTAAACCCTCTAAATCCACTGCATCCAATAACGCGAATCAAGCACCTAAATCTTCTAAAGTCCCTAAATCCTCCGTGTCCGATAACGCGAATCGGGCATCCTCCGCGCTTAACGCGTCTGGCGACGACGAAAGTAAAAACGTGAGTCAAGCAAATAACGAAGCTGACACAAATCGGTCGATCAAAACCTTTACGGTTCCAGCACGGTCGCGTACCACCCTGCCACTCCAGGTAAGCAACCAGAGATCAAAACGGGTTACGTGCCGCGGATACACGTGCATGAAGGCATCTACTTAGGAGATGCCGTCGTCACGAACCGTGACGGTATCGCCTATATCGGCATCATCAATACCGGCGAGCGAGATGTAGAAATCTCGTTACCGACGGTGAACTTCAGGAGGTAGAAACCTACTCTACCTCCGGCCCACCTAGTTCCTCTCCCAAGCAGGGTCGTAGAAGCACCCTCCCCCAAAACTCAAGCACCTCTGGCCGTTCTGCCTTAGGGCCGAGAATGACCAGAAGTGACAAAAAGGCACGCCGAGTAATGGCGGCCTTCCTAAACAAGTCTCGAGCCGACCAAATAAAAGAGTTACTTCGGTTGGGACATTTGAACGACGAGGAGGAAAAAGCATGTGCATGATCTCATAGAAGCGTATAGTGACTTATTCCGATTACCTGACGATAAGCTACATCACACCGACGTGATCACCCACAAAATCGCCACCACCGACGAAATACCGATCAGTACTAAACAATATCGCTTTCCGCCGATGCACAAGGAGGAAATCGATAAACAAGTGAAAGAACTATTAGACAATGACGTCATACAACCGTCGACATCTCCCTACAACTCCCCCTTGTGGATCGTGCCCAAAAAGGCCGACTCGAAAGGAAATAAACGGTGGCGCATGGTGATCGATTATAGAGGCCTTAACGAAAAAACCATTGGAGACGCGCACCCGCTTCCTAATATCACGGAAATCCTAGATCAATTAGGTAGCGCGAAATATTTTAGCGTCTTCGACCTTGCCTCGGGGTTCCATCAGATACGCATGGATCCGGCCGACGCTCATAAAACAGCATTTTCGACGCCATACGGGCATTACGAGTTTAAACGTATGCCTTTCGGTCTTAAGAACGCACCAGCGACGTTCCAGCGGCTTATGAACCAGGTGCTGACGGGACTCCAAGGCGTCGAATTACTGGTATACTTAGACGATATAATTATATATTCGAGCTCGTTGCGTGAGCATTTGATTAAATTCCATAAAACTAGCGGAACGGCTTAGAAGCGCCGGATTGAGACTCCAGCCTGACAAGTGCGAGTTTTTATGTAAAGAGGTTACGTACCTTGGTCACGTAATCTCAGAAGCTGGTGTCAAACCCGACCCTAAGAAAATCGAAGCCGTCGAGCACTTTCCGCGACCACAACACGCGAAGAACATAAAACAATTCCTAGGACTAGCGGGTTATTACCGTCGGTTCATCCCCAGCTTCTCGAGGATAGCGAAACCTCTTACCGATCTCCTAAAGAAGGGACGCCGCGTTCACCTGGCAACAGGATCAGGAAACGGCGTTCTCCCACCTTAAGAAATTACTCTGTTCCGAACCCAATCCTCCGCTATCCCGATTTTACCCAGCCTTTTGTCGTCACCACCGACGCTTCAGGCACCGCGATCGGAGGCGTCCTAAGCCAAGGCCCTGTCGGCAAAGACTTACCGATCGCGTACACCTCCCGTTTACTTAATACCGCCGAACGGAACTATTCTACCATTGAAAAAGAACTACTCGCGATAGTATACTGTGTCAATCACTTTAGGCCATACTATTTGGTCGCAGATTTCAGCTAATCACGGACCACAACCTCTCGTTTGGCTGAACTCAGTGAAAGATCCTTCGTCGCGACTAGTCCGCTGGCGGTTGAAATTATTAGAGTACGAGTATGAGATTGCTTACAAGGCGGGAAAATTAACGCAAATGCAGACGCCCTTTCCCGCAATCCGATTCCTCAACGAATCCTTCCCTCACCCAAGCAAAATCTTCCGACTCTGACGAATCCCTATTCTCCGCCGAACCACGAGCAAAAAGAAGGCGCCCCATCTCCCCCAGGACGAGCCCGACCAGAAGTGAAGCAGACCCTCCTGCCGAAGAGGAGATCGCGGAGGAGAATCAAACCTAGCGACGACAACGACCAAAACGGAAAACGAGCTGTTGGAAGACTCCGATCCTGGAATAGTGTTGGAAGACGACGAAACAGAGGATACCGACAGTACGTCCTCGGAAATCGTCGACAATCCAAACGAACCTTTCAATTCGCATCGCACCAATGCCCGGATTATAGAAGTCAAGGACAACTTCCTGGCACGAAAAGACCCCCTGGTCATATTCGTGTCACAGCAGGTGAGCCATGTGACTGTGGAAGCCGAATGCTCGCGGAACACGGAAGCCTACCAATGGACATCGACCCTACGCTCGGGCGAGCGCGTGTACTAACTCAGGGAAGAGGCACGATAATAGCTCTCCCTATCAAAACCTGTACCTCGGAATACACCCAAAGGAAGTGGGTAAAAGAGGCCATCGCCTCGCTCCTAGACGTATGCACCGAGCTGGATTTACCCACGGTCGCTATGTGTCAGGGAAGTGTTGATGGGATACCGCCTCGCGCGATCCGCAAATTACTGGAAGACGCGTTCCGGGGAAACCAGACCCGCATCCTAATCTGCAACAACCAAGTGTCCATACCAACGGACGCAGAAAAGGCCGGAATTCTGCAAGAGTTCCACGCCTCTGCCATTGGAGGACACAAGGGAGTCACCAAGACATATCGGCGACTCAAGGAACGTTACCAATGGACCGGAATGAAGTCTGATGTCCAACGGTTTATCCAAACTGCAGGGGTTGTCAACTAAAAAAGCTCACCCGTGTCAAGACACGGCAACCGATGGTCCTTACCGATACCCCAGGAGCAGCGTTCGACAAGGTCTCCATGGACATCATGGGACCTCTGCCCGCCACAAGGACGGGATACTCATATATCCTTACTATCCAAGATCTCCTCACTAAATATTCCCTGGCCATCCCTTTAAAAAACGCAGCCGCAATAGACGTGGCCGACGCATTTGCGAAGGACTTCATTGCATTACGGTGCCCCAAGAGCCTAGGCTCACTGATCAGGGCACCCATTTTCTAAACGCACTAATGCGCAACATAGCAAAAACTTTCGCATCACCCGTTATCAAACCACAGCGTACAGGCCGCAATCGAACGGATCAATCGAAAGATCCGCACCACGTACTGTGGGAATACTTAAAACAATTTTGCGAGAGAATGATTGGGACGAGTACCTGAAGTTCGCGACCTTCTATATAATACCAGCGTCCACGAGGGCACGCAATATACGCCGCATGAATTAATTTTCGGCAAAACTGCGCGCACCCCCCTCGAGCGATCCTCCGATAGAGAATGAACCAATGAAACTACTATGCTTACCTCGAGAATCTGTTCGAAAAACTTCGCGATACACAGGATAACGCGCGCGGAAAACCTGAAGCGTGCCAAGGAAAGATCTAAAGCGTACTATGATAAGAGAATGAACGCATATACGTTTAAGGCGAGAGACCGCGCGTACCTCTTAAAAGAACCCAATAAAGGGAAACTAGATGACCAATATACAGGTCCGTATGAAATAACCGAAGTACTAGGAAACAATAACGGTGAAACTTCAAATAGGGAATAGAACTAGGATAGTGCATGTAGATAAGCTAAAACCGGTTAGACGATAAGACTCCCCTCCACATTGTACCCCCTCCAAGTAGTTTTAAGCATAGCTATAAGAGCAACGGAGCATCTCCAAGGATCAGTACGAGCCGAGCTGCACCACCCGGCGAAACCCTGTGGCGTACGACAGCGATCACCCTTCTGGCCGCCATATGCGCACCAGCATATGCCCTGCTGGGATTTGACTGCAGAGGCGAGGGACCTGAACGTGACGACGTTGTCTTAACGCATCGGCGATTTGCGAACTGGAGATTTGGAACCAGTCACTGAAGAGACATACATCCAGCTTTTGCAACTAAGCGAATTCGACCACACCACCGCGGTCCAATGCAGAATCGAAATAGACCGCGATATAAAATATTGTGGGTGGTCCTCCTACAATTCAGCGTGCCAGGCGGAAAGTACGAGTAATACGAGAAATTTCAGGGGATGCTTGCCGGAAGATGCAAGATACCGGAGCTCTATTCCTGGGAGGAGCCAGCGGAATGATAACCGGGATCAAGGTGAATGCCACTACCACCCGCGCCATTACGCTGGCCGGATCCCTGACTATGAACGGCAGATGTGAGGGAACGCAAATACAGCGACCCCCTAGGTACCTGGGACAACGTATTCGTTCAGGCAACGGTGAGAATAACAACGCGGCGGATGGAACTGGCCGTGAAACACTCCACAAACGAAGTAGTACTACCATCCGGCACCCGCCTGTCCAGCCATGGAGGGCGAGTGTGTTACGACGCTGATGGAACAATGACATATTGGAAGACGCTGCCAACCGATACCTGCCAATTCAACAAATATGATGTACTGTACGAGGGAAACGCCCACCGAGTCTCACCTAAACCCACCCAGAAGGAGACCCCGGTCATCTATACTCTGACAACGAGGGACATTACCTTCGCACTGGCCAAGACTACGGAAACGAACCTCTGCGGATACAAGATAATACAAACAGAGCACCCGAAATTGTTCATCCTCGAAACAAGCCGGGGCGAACTTCAAAATCCAGGAGGAATATCGATCGATAACCTGGACATCTTCACGTATGTGAACAGCAAGTTCATATACGTCGAGAAACATATGAGGACGCAACTGACGCAACTATACCGGGACATAATGAGCCAAAAATGCGCTCTCGAGAAGCAAGTGTTAGAGAACGCTTTGTCTCTCGCCAGCATAGCCCCGATGAAATGGCGTATCGAATCATGAAGGCGCCGGGCTACACCACCATCACAGCAGGTGAGGTCATATACATAGTTAAATGCGTACCAGTTGCGTGCAAAATAAGGCAAACGGAGAGCTGCTATAGCGAGTTACCCGGTTTCGCATAACAACGCATCCTATTTCCTGCTCCCGAAGTCCCGAGTGCTGATCAAGGGTGGCACAATCCGAGACTGTAATGAGCTCCTACCTTCAATGTATAAGGTAGACGAAGCATGGTTCAAACTAATGCCACGCCCCAGTAGAAGCGTTGGCCCCACCTACGATCCAGCCACTAACGAAACCACGATGGAAATACGTAAATCCATCAACCTCGCCACGAGCGGAATATATTCTACACAAGACCTTGACCGCCTCCGTGATCACATCATGTTCCCTATAGAAAAACCCACCGATGCTAAACACATTGGTGCAGGGAGCAATGGGTCGCGACATACCACGCGGCACTGTCTCACTATATAACCTACTGGACGAGGAGTCGCTGGAGAAGATTGCAGAGAGCACCGGCCACCGCCTGTGGAAAGGATTTATCACATTTGGATCAGCAAGCGCTGGAGTATTAGCATCATCCTCCTGTTCCGCCTGGCCAAGTTGATAATCGATTCAATCAT
This sequence comes from Temnothorax rugatulus, assembly GCA_035220575.1. Classification (NCBI taxonomy): domain Eukaryota; kingdom Metazoa; phylum Arthropoda; class Insecta; order Hymenoptera; family Formicidae; genus Temnothorax; species Temnothorax rugatulus. The sequence continues at coordinate 3,461 of JASTWL010000407.1, read as the reverse complement.
CAGAGGCTACGTGCTTATTCCGTCTACGGTTGGAGCATTCACCTGCTGGGAGCAATATGGAGCTCTATCACTCACTTGCTCCTACATCTCAGCAACAGAAAGCCCGTCCCCCACGGAAAACACCGACCCGGAGGCACCACTCTCGAGCTAACCACGCTCGTCCCTGCCAAGGAGGAGCCCAGTGCAAGTAGCGACAACACCAAGGAAATGGACTACAGCGAGCTCAGAAGATATCTGCGCGACAATAGTAGTTAACTAAAGATAAGGTTAGTCGATAACTATATTTTGTAATCCCCTTGCTCTAATAAAGGAACCTTAGAAATAAGCCTAGTAAAATGTTGGAACAGCGTCCAACATTTTTAAAATAAGGGGGGAGGTGTTAAATCCGCCCCACACGAAAAACCGAACAATTCGAAAAACCCTAACTACACGACTCCACAACCATTTCACTTACCGACAGTCGAACTTACCGACAGCGAACTTACCAACAACAATTCATTTACCAACAACAATTTTCACTTACGACAGTCAAACTTACCAACAACAATTTCACTTACCGACAGTCGAACTTACCAACAACAATTTCACCTACGACAGTCGAACCTTACCGACTGTCGACCATACCCACAAACAATTCATCTACCTTACAGTCGAACTTAACCGCAGTCCGGTCAACTTACCGACCGCCGAACTTACCATCAAAATGACCTACCAACGGCCCGAAACCCCATATCACTACTAACAACATTCCCACGTAGCACATAAGCACTAAGTATAAGCTCACGCGACACACCTTAGTTTAACTAAGAATAACTAACTACTAGCGGTAGACAATTACGTATAACAATTACATAATCTCGACGCTTCGAGAACTTTCGAAGACACATCCTCAACCCTTCCGACCCACCCGTAGCGAACCCTTCCCTCGGACAACTCGTAAACATCCGGACCCTTCTCGACCCTTCCAGATCCTTCAAGAGCCTCCCGGAAAACTTTCCCTAAACCTATGAGTCATACATCATAAAACTACCCGAAAGAGAAATCAGAAAACAGAGCGATGACGCAACACCAACGCAAACCCTTCCACTCATTTTCCTTAACCCTTCCTTTCGACCACCCCCGCTCCTGACACCAAGGGATAAAAGAACGAGCTTCCAAGGACGCTCTCAGTTGTCTCAGTTCTTTGGACGTGTCATCACCCACGACTCAGGGTGAGCCTCAGTACTCGAAACTTCTATTCCACACGACTCCTATATCCTCCTACATCCTCTGGTTCCAGAATAATCCTTCGATATTCAATAAGCACATTCAGTTTAAGATTACTTTCGTTATAACCGTACTTCGCTATTAATATTAGAAATTGTAACCACATTGCCATTGTATAAGACTTTAGTAATATACTATCGTTTTACCTACATACCTCTAGTCTTTGCATTTATTCAATATCCTTCGCTCTCACCCTACATTCCCTGGCGAATATCACCTTGTAAAGAAACGACAGCCTAAGCGTCTGTGTTACTGGTCTTCCCCTTGTTCACTTCTGCACACGAGGCAGTGCTGTACGAGCGGCACGCTTTCGGTTATTGAAGTCTGCACACGAGGCAGTGCTGTACGAGCGGCACGCTTTCAGTGCTAAAATCGGAGTAGACAGTGCTGTACGAGGCACGTCGAATCACCACAGCAACGGGAATCAACCACGTATATACACACTATCACTAATCAATGACTAAGACGCGGAAGGGCGGATTAAAACACCGCAGTCGCAGATTTAAAACGCTTCCTTTTCGGAACTCCCTTATCCCCTGTTCTGGGTACTGAACTCGACTACACCGGGGACACAGAATACGAGAATTACTTCGCCGCGAAGTCCGCGTGCAAAGCGGAACCGAAACCGAGGATTGTTAACATCGAACGTGTGCGCGCCATTTTCATAACAAGAGAATCGCGAGCGTTTATGGTGCGTCGTTTCGCTATCGCCTCACTCCGATCAGAGAAACCGAATCACCGTCTATTCCGTCTTGGAGGTGGATCAATTCCATCAGGAAGGACGATCCCGCCGCGCCCGGTACGCACAGAGACGCGCTGAGATTTTGCACCAGCACTACGGAGCCGCGACGCCAGAGCACTGGGGAACTGCAAGTCACCCCCTAGAGATCGATTAACCCCACAAGGTAAGTGTTTGTTTCTTTATCGACCGCTGTTTCTTTACCGACCACTGATGGTACGTGTTTGTTCTTTATCGACCGCTGTTTCTTTACCGACCACTGATGGTATGTTTGTTTCTTTATCGACCGCTGTTCTTTACCGACCGCCGATGGTAAATATTTGTTCTCTTTACCGACCGCTGATGGTACGTGTTTTACCGACCGTTGATGGTAAATATTGTTCTTTACCGACCGCTGATGGTACGTGTTTTACCGACGTTGATGGTAAATATTGTTTCTTTACCGACCGCCGATGGTAAATGTTTGTTCCCTTTTACCGACCTCCGACGGTATGACTGGCCCCTCTGGATGTCAGTTACACAACGTCGCGTGTACTCTAGCTGGTTAGGTCGCGCCATTTGCGTCTTACCACGTGCCGCCGCCATCGTGTTAGTCAGCGTACTTGTGCGAAGAGTGTTTCCGCGACTTACCGACTCAGCAAAGATCCGAATACGACCTTATCTTCAGACACTATTTGCACATAGGATTTCAATATCAAGTCGAGGAGTGCGATTCATGCGACGTAGTAATCGGCGAATTACAGGGACCGCTAGGTTGTTCCACGTGTAGGTACATAATTCACGATATTACTAACGCCATCGAGAACAACGGCGAGCGACACTTTCTCGAACCTGAGCCAACCATCGTCTCTATTCCCAAATCAACGCCCACTAAGAAAGCGTACATCTTGACCGACGCAATCGCGAATGTGTCCTAACCTCCCGGTTACCCGCCGACCGATAGGCGTAATTCCTGCTCCTACCCCACTTAAAACATGGCTCATGACCGGAATTTGCGTATACTCGTTCCTTTTCCGCAATAAGACCACCGGTGCCGTTATCTGCGAGGATTGCCGTTTTGGAGAATACCGATCGGCACGGCAGGAATTAAGGGGGTGCTCAAGCAATTCATTCAATACGGTTCAAACACCGATTTTACATAAGTGTTCCGCGTGTTCAAATCATTGATGACTATCCCCCACGTACGAGTGCCGCCGCGTGTGTTCCCCTATAGAGGAAGCTTTCGAACGTTACCTGTTGGATCATCGTGAAGAACCGCATACTCTAATAGACGCGTGAGGATCAATATAGCGAAAACGGTTTGGTAGAAGGCCGGCCCATCGCGAATACCTTGATCGCGGGTATCCCGGGTTAGAACCCCTCGGTTCAACGCCCCCGACAAAGCGATCTGTCCCCCGCAGACACGATCCGAGCTCCGCGCTGCGGCCGCGACGATCCGCCGGACGTAACACTAGAT
>JASTWL010000406.1:157500-165208 GCA_035220575.1 Temnothorax rugatulus | reverse complement strand
TTGGATGAAGGCAATTGCAACTGCGGTGCTACATAAGAATATGTCCCCTACGGCGACGCTTGCAGGATGTACCTCATATGAGAAGTGGATAGGAGAGATACCAACCCTAGACCATATGAGAAAGTTCGGTTCAACTGCCTATGTATTGGACAAGATACAGCCTAAGGATAATTTGTGGCAAGGTCAATGAAAGGCATATTGGTAGGACATCCTAGAGAAACAAAAGGTACAGAGTATGGTTGCCCGACTTGAAGAAGATAGTCATAGCAAAGAACGTGCGAGTCTATAAAAATGAAGAGAAGACACCTTCACATCTGACATCGTTGGAGTTGGTTGAGGACGAGGTAGCGCTTAACCATGAGCGAACGAGGATCAAAATCAGATAGAAGCTGAAATTCATACGCAGGACCATGACGCGGATTTGCGGTCACCCAAGGTAAATCAACCTCGACCTGAAGATCAAGGTGAGACCAAAGAACCAGTCAGCGGCGACGAGCGTAATGACGGAGATGAAGATCAAGAGGATGATCGATAATCCAATGCTCTTCACCAGGGTCCTGGCAGGCCTAGATTTTTGCGAACTGGACAGAGAGGTCGACCGCGAAAATAATATTCCACGCTTTGTAACAGTGAATCGATGGAGTTACCGGAAATCTTCTAACTGAAGAACTCGAGGATGATGTCTTCGCAGGGGCTGCAGAATTTTCTCTATGTGAGGTCATGGATAAGCGAAAAAAGAGAGGAATGGGAGGAAGCCATAATGTCAGAGAAAAACTAGAAAACTTATGTAAGCAGAAGCGGAGGAAAGATTGAATTTCCTCAAAAGAAAAGAAGCACGTTAACAATGGCGTGGGAAGAAATTAAAAAATATAGGAATGAAATAGGACAGAAAAAGAAACCTACGAACTATGGGAAACGGACTACGACATTCTAACGGAAGAAATAGAAACTGATCTAGAAGTGGGTAACTCTACAAGAACAAAACAGATTAAGGAAAAAAGAAAATTGAAGAGATGACGTATAAAAAAGAAGACTACGAATTGTTAGAAGACTTCAAGAGTAAATATAACCAGAGGAATATTAAATTCATATATACGGATGGTTCAAGAATGGAGGGAAATCCTAGTGTTGGAGCTGGCATAGTAATTGAAGAGGAAGAAGAAGCGTTCTACGTAAGCCAACCAAAGAACTCATCAGTGTATACGGCCGAGGCTTTTGCAATTAATGAAGCCTTAAAGAAGATAGAAATTCGAATGGAAAATGAAAATAGGGAAGATGACGAAATAATTATAATACTAACGGATAACCAAGGAGTAATAAAAGCAATAAAAAATAATAGATTAGACGTGTACAAAATAATATATATATTAGATATCAGAAGGAGACATCATAGAATAAAATTAAGATATAAAAAGAGAATAATTTACGCATGGATCCCGTCTCATAAAGGATTTACAGGGAACGAAATGGCGGACAAACTGGCAAAGATGGGAACAGAAAAGACACATCAGGGGAATTAAAGTTCCAATACAAGATTACATGGCACTATTTAAGGAAGAAGCAAAAGAGAACACAAGAAAAAATAAAAAATGAAGCTAGATACAAAGGAAGAGACTATTTTGGAAGATACTACAAAGAGGAAAAAAAGAAACCATGGTTCCACAACATAAGAGCGGAAAGATACTTTTATACATGGATGAATAGGATAAGAGCAAACCATTACAATCTCAACGAGTCTTTAGCGAGAAAAGAGTACATAGCGACACCTGACTGTGAATGTGGAGACTACGTGGAGGATATCAATCACGTGGTATGGGAATGTAGAAAGTATGATGACCAGAGAGAGATACTGAATGAGAACTCGAGATCAGGAACCTGAGAGGGTCGGAAGACATATTTGAACTGATCAAGAAAGAAGACTGGCCGAAGATTTCGGTGATATTTAGATTCATTAAAAAGCTAAATAGAATTATATAACGTATGAGAAACTCGGATCAATACATAACTACGCTATATAGCCCAAAGGTGGGGCTGAAGGCGTCAACAACTCCACCCGGAGTCAGTGCCGCCAGAAAATGAACGCGGCCCGGTCGTCATGGAGATGAGGGAATACTCACACAAACACGAGCCACGTCCCGTGGGCGCTCAGTGCTTCGGTTGCCTTCGGCTGAATAAAAGAAGGCAGACATATGATCTTCTTCCTTCTTCCTCCCGCTCGATCCGTACCATAACTCGGGTGTCCGCATTTCGTTTAACCACGCAGTCCACGCATTGGCAATGTTATATGTATACATACAATTTGTAATATTAAAATGAATAAGAATTTAATTAAAATATTAAATAAAATAAATAATGTATTTCTATTTTATATTTAATTTATAATTTTTTTACACAAATAGAAATAGCATAGCAATTTACATTTTTGCAACCAGTATTTTTTTACTTTCCTAAAAGCAAGAATCGTGTATAATTAGTGCAGATATGCGATCATATATACTAATATATTACATTCTTGAAAATTATTTATATAAATAATACACGTTTATTATACATTACCGTTATGTGAGTTAGTGTATTATTATAATAAACTCATTTATGCTAGTAAAGACATATTAAAGTAAATGGAACAATAATAAATTAACACTTAATATCTATTAATAAATAATAATAAAAATTCATTATTTATTCATAGTGTAAATGAATAATAAACGAACATGTCCTTCGATATTATTACATATATTAAAGCATACAATTTGCGTGCTTAAGGAACAACACAAATCGCAATTCACAATTTTGTAAATCGCACATCTTTACTTTTCACATGAAGATATTTTTCAAAACTTTCAGTTGAGTTATTCTCTGAATCGTTTCACATAAAATAATTTTATAAATCTTTCAGTTGAGCTGTTTCTAAAATCTTTCTCACGCAATAAATTTGAAAACTTTTAATTAAGTTATTTCTGAATCGTTTCATATGAAATGATTTTGTAAATCTTTCAGTTGAGCTGTTTCTGAAACCTTTTTCACGCAATAAATTTGAAAACTTTTAATTAAGTTATTTCAGAAACATTTCATAAAATTTAATTTTGCAAACCTTTCAGTTGAGTTTTTAATGAAACTTTATACACATATAGGAGAAGTAAATAGACGAATTTAGAAATTTATGCATTTGCTTTCTAATTTCTTTTATGTACCTTAACTTTTAACTTTTAACTTTTAACTTTTATGTATTTAACTTTTTGATTTTTTTTAAATCTTATTTATAAGAAACATATGTCTGTAAGATAGATAAGACATATACAATGTCTGTAAAAGACTTATTCATATCTGTAAGACACATCATGATGTGCAAAATCCGACCGAGCAAACCCGTGGTGCGCATCGGATTTCGCAAATGCTGGTAGTACTGATCTGCAAGTAAGATGTGCGATTTACAAAATTGTGAATTGCGATTGTTGTTGTTCCTTAAGCACGCAATTGTATGCTTTAATATATGTAATAATATCGAAGGACATGTTCGTTTATTTATTCATTACACTATGAATAAATAATGAATTTTATTATTATTTATTAATAGATATCAAGTGCTATTTATTATGTTCCATTTACTTTAATATGTCTTTACTAGCATAAATGAGTTTATCATAATAATACATAACTCACATAACGGTAATGTATAATAAACGTGTATCATATTTAAATAAATAATTTTCAAGAATGTAAATATATTGGTATATATTGATATCGCATATCTGCACAATTATACACGATTCTTGCTTTTAGGAAAGTAAAAAAATACTGGTTGCAAAAGTGTAAATTGCTATGCTATTTCTATTTGTGTAAAAAAAATTATTAAATTAAATATAAAAATAGAAATACATTATTTATTTTTATTTAATATTTTAATTAATATTTTTATTCATTTTAGTATTACAAATTGTATGTATACATATAACATTGCCAATGCGTGGACTGCGCGTGGTAAAACGAAATGCGGACACCCAAGTTATGGTACGGATCGAGCGGGAGGAAGAAGGACAGAAGATCGTGTCTGCCTTCTTTTATTCAGCCGAAGGCAACCGAAGCACTGAGCGCACACGGACGTGGCTCGTGTTTTGTGTGAGTATCCCCTCCATCTCCATGACGACCGGGCCGCGTCTCATTTTCTGGTAGCACTGCCCGGAGTTAATACCTCAAAAAAAAAAAAAAAAAAAAAAATACTCACCTCGGTATTTGGCACCGGCATCCCGACACGGTCCGTCGTGGAATGACAGCGGCCCTAAAGAAAAATCACTCACACAGAAGATTGGCCGCCCTCACATTCCTGTCCAACATCTCCCTCGACGGCAGTCACCGACGGGACATCAGGTTCGCCGTCCTGTCACGCAGCGGGCCGGGTCACGCGCAGGCACAGCGATGCATGGCCAGTCGTCGTCGTCGGAGCGGCAGGCGGTGCTGGAGGCCGCGTGTGCCGGAGTGCCGACTTCGAGGCCGCCGTGGAGCTGGATGCGCCCGTAGACGTTGCAGCCCCTAGGTGCTGGAGACGTCGCACGACTTGCTGCCGCAGCGTGAGACGACGATGGAGCGGAACAACTCGCCGCAGCCGGCGCAGAAGAGTGCCGATCACAACTCCTTCAATTCCGATTCGGACAGGCTGCTCACCCCCGCCAAGGCAGCGGTTACCATGTTCTTGGAGCAGGAGAGAAATCAATTGCAGTTTTCTTGCGGCATGCACAGTTCGTTCAGAGAACGGTAAATGCGCTTACTCCGGCCCTCGTCAACCCACAGGTCGTTTATGTTTAATTTGCCGTGCCGTGTTTCATTAGCGTCAGCAGCATCGGTCTGGGTCTGTTTTCCATTGCTGAACCGGCTGCCGCTGGTTCAGAGTTTATCTTTTGCCTTCCAATGTGGAGTAAAGAAGATAAACTCTGAACTAGCGCAGCCAGTTCAGCAATGGTAAACAGACCCTATGTCAAAATATTCAAGCGACGTGATGTGTCAGTATGACATAACACGGGTAACGTTTTGCTCCGAATTATTAACAGCTGAACGCAAAGTCGGCAAAGTTTAACACGTAAACTATATTGAGCGCTCTGTTATCTATATAAATTGAGATTTTTCTCTTATCTTGAGTAACACGCGAAAACTAATTTTCTTTAGAATTTCTTTTCCTCCAAACGAGATAACGCTTATCTCACAAGTAAATTAATAATATATTTTTATCTTATCTTTTAAGTCTTTGTTTCCGAAATAGGTCGTGATAATTCATGATAATAGAACTGATTGAACACCTCAAAAGTAAACAGTTGTATGTATGTATGTATGTATTATTTAAGCAATTTATAATATGAAAATTTTTAGTACCTATAGAGAGATGACTTTGAATTAAGAGCGTATATTCTCTGTAATAAAATTTATTATTTATGGCAGTGAGGAACAGAGGCGGCTACAGGCCATATCTTTCGAAATACTTCAAATATATTCTAAATTATGCGTATCAAATTCTTTAAACATCCTTTTGATAAGAGAGAAAGCCCAAGTAATTAAACACGTGTGAAAATCTCTGCGCTATAATATTCCATCTCAGACTGTCTTGGTACGGATAGGATTGAATGACACTTGATGGATTCAGATAACATTATCAAAAGCCGCTGTTTTTCATTTACTGACACAAGTCGACACAAGTCTCGTTTTGTCTTTGTTACTCGTTGAATACCAAGAAAGATAGAACGACGTCTGTGTCGACTTGTGTCACTAAATGGAAAGCACCTGTAATTTATTTGTTACGTTAAATAGCGTAAATTATCTTTTACATATGATGAATTATAATGTCTGTTTAAAGGCAAAGACACCGCAGGATTCAGAGGAAGGACTATTGTTCATGCAAGAAATGGTTGAGCTCACCAAAATGCAAATATAACCGGAAACTAAGCCGCATACAGTAACATTTATAAAGCCTAACACAAATCCACCTGAAAAAGTTACATTGCTAGCCGAACCAGCGCAGTTCGGACCTGAGTTACAAAATTTCGATAAGATTACTGGAAAAGTGATATTTACATATCCACCTGCAGCTTGCACAAATCTGCTGAACGCGGACAGATTGGCGGGCAAAATAGTGATTATGGATCATGGAAATTGCATGTTCATAGAGAAGGTACGTGTCGCCGCAAAACATTCTTCCAAATCGGCCTTTCATATTCTAACTAATCTAACTTTATATTTTTATATTTGGCTCTAGGCACGGAGAATTCAACAAGCTGGTGCTCTCGCTGGAATAGTATTGGATAATGTCGCGGGTTCCAGTGCGGCAACTTCGCCCATGTTTGCAATGTCGGGCGATGGAAAAGAAGTGGATGATGTCACGATACCCGTCGTCTTCCTCTTCTTCACTGAGGCGGCTGAGCTTATGAAGGCTACTAACGTGGCAAATGGCGACCTTTTACCGTCACACTTGGTAATTATTGAAATTTAAATATGTCCTACGACCTATATATAAATAGGACCAAACATTCCGTTTACGACGTGAAGCCAAAAGTTGGCAATTTACGAGAGAGAGAGAGACAGTGCCGTTTGCCGAGATAACTGTTTCATTTTATCCTACGACAAAATGGTCGATGGGTACTGACAGGAGGGAGGGAGTCGGAGGAAGAGAGAGAGAGAGAGAGAGAGAGAGAGAGAGAGAGAGAGAGAGAGAGAGAGAGAGAGAGAAGAGGAGAGAGGAGAGGGAGGGAGGAGGAGTGGAGGGAGGGAGGGAGGGAGGGAGGGATGGGTGGGAAGAGAGGTGGGTGAGGAGGGAGGGAGGGAGGGAGGGAGGGAGGGAGAGAGAGAGAGAGAGAGAGAGAGAGAGAGAGAGAGAGAGAGAGAGAGAGAAGGAGAAAGGGGAATTAAATGCTTTTTGAATTTCTAAATATGCAGGCAAATAACAGAATAGAGTTATTTATTATAGTTTAAAAGATATGATCCAACAGTAACAGACATATATAGCATACATATAATTATAAAAATAAATTGCTCTACAAAATTGAAGTAAAACATTGATTTTGATCTTAAAGTATTCTCTGATTTTGAAGTTCTGATTAGAATGTACGAGACTCGAGATAGATTTGACGGTCAGAAATGAGCACCAAAGTGAAGAAATATTTTAAGACTGAGAACAATCATATATTTTAACTTTATACAGTAATGTATTTTTATTATTTTTTTAATGTAAAATATATGCATTTTGAATAATAAGATATAATAAACATCAACATTTTTTTCCATCTAAATTTCTCATTTATGAAATTTAATGATGCTTTGCCTATCTTTGCATAATTTTTCAATTTCCATTTTGAACAGTTCTATTTAAAACAATGAGAGGTGTTTTCTTGAAGAATTTCTTGAAGTAAAATCTATACAATATTATTTAAAAATTAAACATTTTTATAGTTGTTTTGGGACTTAAATTTTGAACAATTTTTATTTTTAAATTATCTCTTGCAATAAAATAGTTATTGGTATCTCTATATTTTTGTAAAAGAAAAATTAAGTCGAGGGTATTTAAAGAATTTATAGTTAAAAATCAGCTTACATACTTACAGTTTGTTTTGATTATTCTGAATTGATAAAATACTAATTATATAACACTAATTATAATATATCCTTTCTTATACATACATGTGATTACAGGGATATATTCTTCAAAGGAGGAAATTCAGCTTAAAGC